>ML355902.1:0-20551 GCA_005239505.1 Nicotiana paniculata | reverse complement strand
AGTCAATAAAGCGACCGTGCTAGAACCACGAGACTCGGGGAATGCCTTACACCTTCTCCCCGGTCAACAAAATTCTTTACCCGGAGTTTGCTTTTGCAGACCAATAATAAAAGAGTTAAATCTTCCTTTGACTAGGGATTCAAATAAAAGGTGACTTGGAACACCGAAAAATCAGTTCCAAGTGGCGACTCTGTAGATAGAATAATCCCTACTCAAATTTGTCACTTTAATTGGAAAAACCCTTTAACCTGCAATCCATAACACACACATCTTTTGAGGGTAGGAAAAAGGGGTGTGACAGCTCTGGCGACTCTGCTGGGGACGATCAGAATTCGAGCTTGTACATATTGACTTTTTATTTGGCTTTTTTTAATTTTGTAAATATTGTGATTCATTTTTGGCTAATGTGCTACATGTTCATTTTTACTGCTTTGATATTGTTGAAATGTACATATAAATTATCTCCTTGCGTACCCCTCTGAGTCTTATGAATACAATCTCGGGAATCGCGGATACGCGCCCCATTCTTTTTGAGATAAAACCAGTGGGCCTGGGCTCCCGTTGAAGGATTATTAGTCACCCATATTTAAGAACGGGGAGGGTCCAGCAGTTAAGCTAGAGAAGTATTGCTCCCGGTACGCTACCCCTTCCCAACTCGAGTTGTCCGCTCATTTTATGGCCAGTCCAGATACACCTCATCCTTTAGGATTTTTAAACCTAGAAAAACAAGCCACATGCCTGGTCATCCCTAGTAGGATCGTTTTGTTGCATCATGAGCATTTAACTTAGCGAAACTCGGCACAAGGGTCGGGTCCGTATAAGACAGGTATCCATATTGAGACCACCATGCTCACATATGTGCTACTTGCTGCATCATTTGGAAGGCTTGCTCGCATTTGTTGACCGGATTTAGAAATTAGTTGAGCGGAATATGAAAAAAAAAGGATCATTCCCCTAGTTTTGTAAAAATGATTTGTGTTTACTAAATATAAGAAAAAAATTTAAAAAAAAAGTCAAGTTTTGGTCCGAACTACACAGGTTCGATTCTCATAATTCCAGTGGGGTACGTAAGCGACCTTCATCGGGTTCAACCCCATTTTTGTAAGAGTTTTCGAAATCAGTGTGTCCGGAATATTTTTCAGTTTCTTTTTTTTTATAAAATCGATAGTTTTGTTGTTTTTTGTCTTTTTCATTGCTTTTGTATGAGATCATGTTTTTAATACAACCTCAAAATTATTAATAGATCTTTTGTAAATATAGCTAATAATTTCCATTTTGCCCCGATGTAAGACTATTTTTGTCGAAATAGCCTTAGAATCTTCCTCGGGAGTGCCGAAGGGTTATGTCCGTACAATATGGTTATTGTGCTCGTTTTAACACCTATTACCATTTCGTCTTTATTTTTGACCATTTTTTCGGGAAAACCTTTGAAATTTTCTCAGAAGTGTCCAAGGTTTATTTTCGTAAAAAATAGTCATTTCATTTTTACCGTGTCGTCCTTTGTTTTGGCCATTTTTGCCAAGTCAACCTTATAGTTTTTTTAAAAAAAGGGTATCAAATGGGTGTTTTTCGTAAAAAATAAATTTTATTTGTTTATCCATGTGTCAGGATATTTTTACCAAGACAACCCTAATAATTTTCTTAGAGGTACCGAAGAGCCGTCTTCATAAAAATAACCATCTCATGCCCCTCACTTTTTATCATTTTTGTCCTTGTCCGACCGTTTCTTTTTAGCTTTTCCCCCATAAGAAGTTTGCCTATTCTAAGGTCTACTTAGTGTCATTTCTTTGAGTTTAGATTAGGATTTGACCCCATATTTTTATCATCTAGGTACGATATGGATTCAGTTAATGGAAGACCTGACAAGAGGCCGAGAGATGAAGAGCACTCGACGTTTAAGATTGTCAACAAAGTGCCTAGGTTATTGAAGCCCATGGTGGAACAACATGGATGGGTTTAAGCAAGTAAAGATCAAGTATTATTTGAAAAACTTGGTAAACATCATGGAGATCGAGCCTAAACTAGAACTCATTGAGGCTTTGGTTTATTTCTGGGTCCCGAAGAACAATGTGTTTCGTCTTAATGGGTTTGAAATGACTCCTACCTTAGAAGAATTCGCTGAGTATACAGATATGGGAAAAAAGAGTCGAATAAAAGGACTTTTAGCTCCCAAAGATGTCACTGCTACCAAGTTCCTTGAGCAGATATTGATTAGCCACACCGAGATAACACATGTGGCCCAGGGGCAGGTCCGCGTAGATTTCTTGTATGACAGGTATGGAGACGAAGGGGGATTTTCAGAGTATGGGACGAAGCTAGTTAACAAACAGAACCAACAATATGGCGAGAACACGGATGGAAATCATTCATTGTAGCTTTCTTGGGGGGCATGGTCTTCCCAAGAGAGGATCGGAAGATCAACATTCGGTTATTTGGGATAGTCATAGCCATGATGAAAAGAAAAGATTCCTCCATTCTTCCTATGGTGTTAGCAGATATATTTCGCGCCTCGACCAGGTGCTGGGAAGGAAAAGGTTTCTTTGAAGGTTGCAACCTCCTGCTCCAGATGTGGTTCATGGATCATCTTTTCCGTCGTCCTTATCAAGTAGACCACCGTACTTGTTGGGGTAATCATGTTCGCCAGTATAATGCAAGATTAAAAAGTGAGTGTGAGGTTCGCAGTTTTCCAGAAAGTGTCCAAGATTGGAGGGAGTATATCCACTCCTTAACAGATGATCAGATTACATGGAACTATCCTTGGTTCACCACAGAATATGTTCTATAAGTCATCTTGCCATCCATTTCTGATCTTGATGGGGCTTCGGGGTTATCAGCCATATGCTCCCATGAGAGTTCTACATCAGTTGGGTCACAAGCAGATAGTTCCCCCGGTAGAGGCTATGGAAAACTTTATTTGGGAAGCAGCATCAGAGGATCCCATTCGTGAAGCTTATGCTTAACGTGTTTGGAATGACACTAATATACTCGAGCGTGGCACCATGGTGGCAGATAGAGAACGGGGTGAGCTGAATCCTTCTTACCTTGAGTGGTTTTATAATCAAGATGCTCCCGCAGATAGACCAGGGACAGTCGTGAAGAGCACCGCAGAGTGGGAGGCTGAGATTCAAAACAGAGTTGGGCTAGCTATGGAACAGATGAAAAGAGATTATGAACCTTCCTTCAGAGCACTGCAAGAAGAACTCGGCATCGTTAAAGTAGACACTGATTTGTTATATGATGCTTTTGAGAAAGATAAAGATCAGTGGGCATGAGATAAACAAGCACTCAAAGCCCAAGTTCGGAAGAAGAACATAGCCACAGCCACTCAGCAACAAGAAGAGAGAGAAGCCCAGTTCAGGATAGTCCGTGATCATGAGCGCATGAGTTACGCTTCACTAATCCAGAGCCTAAGGGATCAGTTAGAGGGAGTTGAATCAAGTAAGGAGCGCCAGATCGCCAAGTTTGAAATAGAAAGACACCACTACCAAAAGGTGATCAATCGGTTAGAGGAGGAGTCAGCAGAAGCTCAGCGCTAGAGAGATATGGCCTTAGAGCGCGAGCATGATGCACTGGATCTAGCTGAGACCCGTGGTCAACAAATCAAGAGTTTCACTTGGCTCAGGAACACATTACGGGAAAGATCCTCAAGGTAGCCACATATACCTCCCGACCTTGCAGGAGTTGTCAGGGAATGACGCCCGAACGATTTGCTGAAGTATCATTGAACGTCGCTCGTCACATATCTGCAGATTTAGAGAGGATATACCGCGACGTTGGGGGTCAGCCGCAGGAATAAGCTCCATGACTACAATAATTCTGGTTGATTCTCATGAAGAATTTTAGATCTTCTTTTAGCTGGCAGTCCATTTTGACTGTTCCTTTGTGGTTTTTGAGCATGTAAGAGTCTTTTGTTGTTTTGAGTCTTGTTATTTTGCCCTTTGTCTTAAAAAGTCTGTTTGAGTCAAGTCTGGTCTTGTTTAAATGGTTATCTTTATGTAATTCTTGTTATGGAGTCTTGTATCAAAAAATTAAAATCAATGAAAAAAGATTTTGTTTTGGAAAAAATTAGAAAAAAAGAACCAAAAAATGTTTGTTTTGTATAAAAAGAAAAAGAAAAAAAAAAGAAAGGAAAAAAGAGGGTCGTGTCCCTGAACTAATCTGATTCATGCGGTGACATGATACGTAGGCAACCCCTAAAAAGTTTGATCAAAATATTTCAATAACTCTAAAATGAGGGAACAAAAATTAGCAAGTGAAAAGAAAAGCGAAAAAAAGAGAAAGAGAAGGAAAAAAAAGAGAAGAGAAAAAGAAAATTTGAGAGAACCAATAAGCAGCAGCCTCATAAGCTGGGATGAAACATGAAGCCTTACAAAAGCATGTTAGAAATGGTGACAATGTTAGGAATATGGCATATTACGTGTGATTCATATGTGTAAAATGCTTAACCCTAACACGTTTGTTGCCTCTTAGTCCAGTAAGCTTAAGGTGTTTGGTTTGGGGTGAAACTGGCAACACATCATTACTTCACCAGATCTAAAGGGAAGGTACCAATGGCTAATAATGATGAAATCAAGTTGGTCAGTGACGACCCCCATGGTCAGCCAGTTGAGAAAGAGTCAGAGGAAGTGAGAAGATTAAAACAACAACTGTCAGATGTATATCAATCTTGGGTCTCTGGTCAGCCTCCACCTCAGGGTCTCTCAGAAGGAACTTCTACCGTACCCCTGGCTACTCAACCACCGCTCCGTGCAAAAAGTGATCGCATTCTACCACCATGGTACGTGCCAATCTACAGCATCCATGCCGCCCCTGGTTCCTCTAATGTCCGACCTCCAACCGCACCAGTCAGGAACACCCATTTTGTCGTGTCTGGCGCACTGGTATACACAGTCCCGCCACCACCACCTGTGATGCGGACAAACAACGAGCCACCATCTCATGCTTATGATGGAAAATACTACTCTCCAAATATGGCTTTCAGGGTCTCGGCTCCATACAACCAGACTCCTCAGTACGAGTCCCTGGTGGAAAATGAAAAGCCTGCCGAGACAGTTGAGCCAGATGAGATGTCCAGGAAGATGAAAAGTCTTGAACAAAACATAAATAACATACAAGGACTAGGCGGTCACAAAAGTGTATATTTTAGTGATCTATGCATGTTCCCTCACATCCATTTTCCGCCAGGGTTCAAGACCCCAAAATTTGAGAAGTATGATGGACACGGATACCCTATCGCCCACTTGAAAAGGTACTGCAACCAGCTGAGGGGTGCAGGTGGAAAAGAAGAATTGCTGATGGCTTATTTTGGGGAAAGTCTTGCAGGGGTAGCCTCAGAATGGTTCATCGACCAAGATATCTCTCACTGGCATGTCTGGGACGACATGGTCAGGCCTTCATCAAACAATTCCAGTACAATATAGATATTGCACCAGATCGCAATTCCTTGTCCAATATGAAGAAGAAGCCAACTGAAAGCTTTAGGGAGTATGCAATCAAGTGGAGGGAGCAAGCAGCTAGAGTCAAGCCACCATGGATAACCATGAGTTTATTGCCATTTTTCTGGAGGCTCAAGAGCCAGATTACTTTCAGAACATGATGTCCGCGATGGGTATACCTTTTTCAGAGGCAATCAAAAAAGGGGAAATGGTCGAAAATGGCCTCAAGACTGGCAGAATTGTAAGTCAAGCTTCTCTCAAAGCCACTACTCAAGCTACCCAAAATGGGTAGGGGAGTTTCGCAAATAAAAAGAGGAGAGATGAGGGGTCCATGATGACTTCGGGATCCAGGGAAGTCCGAAGGGGGCCACCGCACCCTTATGTGCAAGTTCAGCATGGGCAATCCAGCTACCCTCGACATTATTATCCTCCGCCAATTCCTCAATAATTTGTGGGCCCATCATAGTACATAGTGTTCAATGCTCAGTCTTATGCTCGTCCTCCCAATCAGCAAGTACGGGCACCAGCTCCAAGGATCCCCCAACCTCAGCAGCAAAATTTTCGGGCACCCTACAATGCTCGTCCCAGGCAGGATTATGGTCGAGAGCAAAGGCCGGCAGAAAAATTCACCCCATTGGCTGAATCATACTCTAGTTTATTCCAGAAGCTGAAGCAAATAGGCGTGATTGGACCCATCGCTCCCCACCATATGCATCCTGATTCACATGGATTTCAAGCAAATGCTAGATGTGAATATCATTCAGGGGCCCCGGAGCATAGCACTGATGATTGCTGGACTCTGAAAAGAGCCATAGGAAGATTGATTGCTGAAAAACTGATTGTGATGACAAATGACGAGGACCCTCCTAATGTGACCAACAACCCCTTGCCAGTACACAATGATGTTCACTTTGTGGGAATGATTGGCTAAGATCAAGAATACAAGCCGGCTGGTCGTGTAGAAATGACATCAAGAGCAATTCAAGAAGGAACATGTCTAAAAGTAAGCCGAGATGTGCCATTGATTGTGAAAGGCGCCTAGATCTCGGAGAAGGAAATTTTATTTGGTCCAAAAATCTCGAGGTTGGAAGTTCACTCTAATGCTCCAAGCCCAAGGTTATATGTCCTTGGAGGACACCCCATCACAAGTCATAACCAGGGCGGTACAAAGGGTACAACTGAGCCAATCATAATCAAACCTGTCGTGCAACCCCCTGTGACAAACACGAAGACCATTCCTTGGAACTAAAACAAAACTGTGATGACTTACAAAGGCAAGGAAATCATATTAGAAGTGGGGAAAACTGGAGGTTTGACTCGATCGGGAAGGTGTTACTCTCCAGAAGAGTTGAGGAAGGCCAAGCAAATCAGAGAAGGCCAATTGCCAATAAAGAAACCAGTCACTGAAGAAGAGGTAGAAGAGTTCTTGAAGAAGATGAAAGTTCAGGATTACTCAATCATTGACCAGCTGAGAAAGACTCCTGTCCAAATTTCTCTACTATCTCTGCTCATACATTCAAATGAGCATGCTCGTGTGCTAATCAAGATCCTGAACGAGGCACATGTCTCTGAGAAGACCATAGTGAATCAGTTAGAGAAGATGGCTAACAGATTTTCGAGGTGAACAAAATCGCCTTTACTGATGATGAACTCCCCGAAGAAGGAGCCAGGCACAATAGGGCTTTGCACTTGACGGTTAAATGTGAGGGGCACTACATGAAGCGAGTCATGGTTGATGGAGGCTCGAGCGTAGATGTATGCCCTCTTTCCACCTTGCAAAGCATGAAGATCAATACAGATAGAATCTGACCCAGCAATGACTGTATTCGCGCTTTCGATGGCTCAACGAGAGATACTATTGGGGAGATCAACCTCACCATGATGATTGGGCCGGTTGACTTCGAAATTGTCTTCCAAGTAGTGGACATAGACACTTCTTATAACTTTCTTCTTGGAAGGCCATGGATCCATACGGCCCGAGCTGTGCCATCCACTTTGCATCAGATGCTCATATTCGAACATGACATGCAAGAAATTATTGTTCACGGGGAAGACGAGTCGTCCATTTATAAAGACCCGTTAATCCCATGTATTGAGGCCAAGGAAGGGTGTGAGTCCATTGTCTATCAGGATTTTGAAGTGATTGTTGCAGACCGTCTTGAAGAAGGAAGGCCCATTCTGCATCCTCGTCTTTCTGCCACATTTGTAATGGTAGCGGCACTCATGCTGAGACCAGGTTATGAGTCAGGCAAAGGCTTGGGGGTATCATTGCAAGGAATTTCGGAGCCCATTTCTCCGTTCGGTAACCAGGGTAATTTTGGTTTAGGCTTCATGACGACACAGGCAGACGAAGGCAAATCCAAACACCGCAAAAAGCACGGATGGGTCTTGCAAAAACCTATCCCTCACATTTTCGACACTTTTGTCAAGCCGTGACTCAAAGAAGGTCAACATTCCTCGGCGCAGGCAAACATTGATGAAATTTGCCATGGATTCAGCCAGATGTTTTCTGAAGTGAATATGGTCCAGACAGGTGAAGGCACTAGTCGTGCCGATGTGCAACTAATTGGCCCAGATACCATGCTCAACAATTGGGAAGCAACTCCTCTCCCCAAAAGGAAGGAGTCTTAGTAGTTTGCTTTTGCAGTTTCTTTTTGTATTTTGGGTTGCTTTCAGGGTTATAATCTAAACATCTCAGTATGATTGTTTTGTTTTGATGTTAACCCTTCTATCCTTTCGAATTCAATGAAATGCAGTTCAGTTTCGTATTAAAATTTTGTATCTTTTTCGTTCCCTAATTCAATCATTTTGTTTCCATTTCAGTTTCGTTAATGCCGGCTTTAATAATATGACATGCATGCAGAATTCACGCCCCANAACTGAGTCCATTAATATCAGGGGTCACGAAGAAGTTAGAGAAACAAAGATAAGCATTCACACTGAACAAAAAACCAGAGATTCCTTGATTCAACTCTTATTTGAATACAAAGATGTGTTTTCTTGGTCTTATGATGATATGCCGGGTTTAAGTGCTGATCTAGTGGTTCATAAGCTTCCCACGTATCCTGATTTCCACCAATCTAACAAAAGCAACGAAAATTTAAAACGGACATGAGCGAAAAAAATCAAAGAGGAAATAATGAAGCAGTTAAGCGCCAACGTGGTCAGAGCTGTCCGATGCACCACCTGGGTGGCAAATGTTGTGCCCGTTCCAAAGAAGGATGGAAAAACTAGAGTCTGTGTTGACTATAGGGACCTGAACAAGGCAAGTCCGAAGGATAATTTTCCTTTGCAAAACATCCACATCCTCGTAGATAATTGCACAAAGCATGAGATACAATCGTTCGTAGATTATGCGGGGTACCACCAGATTCTAATGGATGAGGATGATGCAGAAAAGACCGCTTTCACCACTCCATGGGGTACTTACTGTTACAGGGTCATGCCATTCGGTTTGAAGAATGCAGGGGCAACTTACATGAGGTCCATGACCACCATTTTCCACGACATGATGCACAAAGAGATAGAAGTATATGTCGATGATGTCATCATAAAATCAAAGACACAAGCTGATCACGTGCGCGATTTGAGAAAGTTCTTCGAACGGCTTCGAAGGTACGACCTTAAGCTTAATCCAGCCAAGTGTGCATTTGGGGTTCCATCTGGGAAGCTCCTCGGTTTCATAGTCAGCCGGAGAGGCATCGAATTGGATCCATCTAAGATAAAGTCCATTCGAGATTTGCCACCCCCGAAGAATAAAAAGGAAGTCATGAGTTTGCTCGGGAGGTTGAACTACATCAGTAGGTTCATTGCTCAGCTCACAAGAACGTGCGATCCCATCTTTAAGCTGCTGAAAAAGGATGCTGCTATGAAGTGGACGGACGATTTCCAAGAAGCTTTTGATAGGATCAAAGACTATATGTCAAAACCCCTTATACCGGTCCCACCTGAACCTAGTAGGCCTTTTTTTTTATATGTATTGGTGATGGATAATTCCTTTGGATGCTTTCTGGGGCAACATGATGCAACAGGCAAAAGAGAACATGCAATCTATTTGAGCAAGAAGTTCACCAATTATGAGGTTAAGTACACCCTTTTAGAAAGAATGTGTTGTGCCTTGACTTGGGTTGCTCAGAAGTTGAGGCATTATAACCTAGCCAACACCACTTACCTCATATCCAGAATGGATCCTTTGAAGTACATCTTTCAAAAGCCGATGCCCACTGGCAGGCTCGCAAAATGGCAGATTCTGCTCACAGAGTTCGACATTGTCTATGTCATTCGCACCGCAATGAAAGCCCAAGATTTGGCAGATCATTTGGCAGAAATCCAGTTGATGATGATTACAAGCCACAGAGCAGATAATTCCCAGACGAAGAGGTCAACTCCATGGAGGAAGTAGTTCCGGACACCATCCATGTATGGAAAATGTACTTTGATGGGGCTGTCAATATGAAAGGAGTTGGGATCGGAGCAATCCTCATCTCGCCTATCGGACAAAATTACCCTGAAATGGACCGACTCCATTTCTTTTGTACCAATAATACGACAGAATACGAAGCTTGTATCTTGGGTCTGAAAATGTCCCTCGATCTGGATGTGCAAGAACTATTGGTTATGGGAGATTCTGATTTGCTTATCCGGCAAGCCCAAGGCGAATGGGAGACTCGAGACATCAAGCTTATTCCGTACAGACAATGTGTGCAAGACCTGAGCAAAAGATTCAAATCCATCAAGTTCAGGAACATTCCCAGGTTTCACAACGAACTAGCCGACGCCTGGGCTACCTTAGCCTCGATGATCCCTTATCCAGGTAACACTCATATTGATCCATTGGAAATCCAAGTTCGAAATCAACACGGTTATTGTAATACTATTGAGACAGAACCAGATGGTGAACCGTGGTATCATGGCATAAAACGATTCTTGAAAACAACGGAATTCCCAGAGCATGCCAAGGTAGATAAAAAAGAACTATAAGGCGGCTCGCTGGCGGTTTCTTCCTGAATGGGGAAATTTTGTAAAAAAGGACCCCAGATTTGAGCTTGTTAAGATGCATAGATTCCACAGAATCTTATCGGATCATGAGTGAAGTGCATTCAGGGGTATGTGAAACTCATATGAATGGAAATGTTTTGGCGAAGAAGATTCTGCGGGCAGGGTATTATTGGCTTACCATGGAGCGAGATTGCTTCAGTTTTGTTCGCAAGTGTCACCAATGCCAGATTCATGGTGACCTAATTCACTCGCCACCTTCGGGGTTGCATCCCATGTCCTCTCCTTGGCCCTTCGTTTCTTGGGGAATGGATGTTATTGGGCCAATCGAGCCAAAGGCTTCAAATGGGCATAGATTCATTTTGGTTGCAATTGATTACTTCACCAAGTGGGTGGAGGCCGTAATACCGACCGAAGTCAAAATTCCATCTCTCTGAGTCATTGCAGAGTCGGAGATTGAAGATACAGAATGGGTAAAGACCCGATTGGAACAACTAATGTTGATTGATGAAAAATGGCTAGTGGTAGTGTGCTTTGGCTAGTTATACCAGCAAAGAATGGCACGTGCTTACAACAAGAAAGTACGTCCAAGGAACTTCGAGGTGGGCCAACTCATTCTGAAACGCATTCTTCCACACCAAGTAGAAGCTAAAGGAAAGTTCTCCCCAAACTGGAAAGGGCCCTACATCATCAAGAAGGTGTTACCAAAAGGGGCCTTGCACCTGGTAGATGAAGAATGAAGGGTACCAGGCATGACCATTAACACAGATGCAGTCAAAAGATATTATGTATGATATATACTCACTGTGGAACTTTCACGCATAATTTTCTCAGAATCGAGATGACGAATGCCACCATTGCTCATTTGTTCCAAACAGGTGTCACCCTCTTGTTAACCCTTTTGAGATGTATTTGTCTTCTTTGTTTTCCTCTTTTTGGAACCTATGTACTTGCAACAAAAAAAAGGGAGAAAAGAATCCAAACAACAAATCTTCTGAGTCATCGAACTACGTCCGAACTGATTCCGAAAGGACACGTAGGCAGCCTTACCATGGGTTCGGTCCCATCACAACAACAAATCCATTTTCCTAATATTCCAAAACTGGGTCAGAAGCTTGTTTTATTTTACAATTTTTTTTGTCAAAGCGGTTCCAAAAATTATAATTCAGGTCAAGGTTCTTTTCGCATTCTCCCTGTTAAGAACTTCTGATCGACCTTTGAGAATATTTGAAGTCACCATGCCATGGGCAACCTTCCGCATGTCGTATTGTTAAAAAAAAAGAAAAAAAAGAGAGAAGAAACGAGAGAGTCATATTGGTGAAAACCCGTATGGGCACTGTAAGGCGACAGTGAGCAGAGAAATGAGAGAGCATTATTGGTAAAAACCCAAATGGGCACCATAAGGCGATGGTGAGTAGAGAAATGAGAGAGGTCAGTCGGCGAAAACCCGCAAAGGGCGCTACTAGCCGAATGATAGTCTTCGTACTCCGACATGAGCACAACCAAGACAGTTTCAAGATGAACCTTTGCGACGGATTTTGAGAATTAGACAGCTCAGATGGATCTGGCGTCCAGTTCAAAATGCATGTCATGATTCATTGAAGTCAGCACATACTTCCAGATAAGTCTCCTTGTTCCTTTCCCTGAAAGGGACGTCTTTTGTTTAAAGCACAGTTCTTTTGCACCTTCAAGTATTCTTCTATTTTTACCCATAATTTTCTTTGACTCCCTTTCGGTCTAATATTTCATCAAAAGAGAATCAAACAAATGCCTGCAAATCTGGCTACAGTTTCCCCGTAATATCGAGCACAATTTGGGGGCATATACGACATTGACAAAGGCATGAATCCTTCTGTGATATCATTTGACAAGGCGTACAAAGTGTCTCAAAGAAACTGAAAAGGTTGCGTAAGCAAGACCTCTTCATGAGAAAAGTTAATAAGCACTGCAGACACAAACCGGTACTAGGTGCAAGACAACTGAGTTTGATTTTTAAAGAAAATTGCATTGCCTCGGAGATAAAGGTCGCAATACCAAGGACGTCTGGGTATGAAACAGTTGGGGGCAACATTGGAAAGCCAAGATCTCCATAAAATGATACAGATCAGCCGAGCATCTCAGTACCATACTAATAGAATCAGTTCTTCAGATGCGGGGAGGCCGTGAAGTCAAACCACAATAGGGCATCAAGGCCACAAACTAACCACCACTTTGGAAACTCATAAATTTTTCTTTGTTTGAAGCAGGAACAAAGCAGACAGAATGGCGGTTCTTAAAGGACGAATGTCACCAAACGTAAGCTCCTTAAAATCTCCATTTTTTCTTTTATTTTTAGCATGCATCACTACTATTCACACCTCCTAGTGTAGTAGCTTAACTCAGATAGAACCACTTCATCTAGGGGGATCCAGCTCATAGTTCTGGGTAGAAGTACTCTTCGCTCAGGTTGTTTTACGTAGCTTAACCCAGGTAGAACCATCTCACCTAGGGGGATCCAGCTCATAGTTCCGGGTAGAAGCACTCTTCGCTCAGGTCATTTTACATAGCTTAACCCAGGTAGAACCATTTCGCCTATAGGATTTCAACGCTTTATCAGTAACACAGGGTTCCAACCCCTGGTTACATTCCTTCCAGTAATACAGGGTGCCAACCCCTGGTTACATTTCTTCCAGTAATACAGGGTTCCAACCCCTGGTTACATTTCTTCCAGTAATACAGGGTGCCAACCCCTGGTTACATTCGTTCCAGTAATATAGGGTGCCAACCCCTGATTACATTTCTTCCAGTAATACATGGTGCCAACCCCTGGTTATATTTCTTCCAATAATACAGGGTACCAACCCTTGGTTACTTTCTTCTTCAGTGATACAGGTACCAACCCCTGGTTACATTTCCTCTCCAGTAATACAGGGTGTCAACCCCTGGTTACAGTTATTTCCGGTAATACAAGGTTCCAACCCCTGGTTACATCCATTTCCTGGTAATACAGGGTACCAACCCCTAGTTACACTCCTTTCCAGTAATACATGGTACCAACCCCTGGTTACATTATTCTTCAAGTGATACAGGGTACCAACCCCTAGTTACATCCATTTCCAGTAATACAGGGCACCAACCCCTGGTTATATTCCTCTCCAGTAATATAGGGTTCCAACCACTGGTTACGTTTTCTTTCCAGTAGTACAGGGTTCCAACCCCTGGTTACATTTCCTTTCAGTAATACAGGGTGCCAACCCCTGGTTACAGTCATTTCCAGTAATACAGGGTACCAACCCCTGGTTACAGTCATTTCCAGTAATACAGGGCACCAACCCCTGGTTACATTCTTCTTCAAGTGATACAGGGTACCAACCCCTGGTTACATCCATTTCCAGTAATACAGGGCACCAACCCCCGGTTACATTCCTCTCTAGTAATACTGGGTGCCAACCCCTGGTTACATTTTCTTTCCAGTAGTACAGGGTTCCAACCCCTGGTTACATTTCCTTTCAGTAATACAGGGTGCCAAACCCTGGTTGCCAATCCTCTTGGTAACGTAGGGTACACAATCCCTCGTTACAAAATTTTATCTCTTTTAGCTAGTTTATTCTATTGTTTACGTGTTCCTTTCAATAAATTAGATAGTTTATAACTTTCTCTGATAACTCACAAAATTTTCCTAGTTCAAACTGGGGCAGAAAATTTTTGTTCGTTTTTTTCGTCTTTGATGGCTTTTCAGGACCCGCCGTAGAGCACATGTGACAGTTAAAAGCTTGCGGTTTCAGTGTCTCATCAGAAGAAAGAATTCTTTCGACCACAATATAGTTGGTGTTATCATTGACAATGTATCAGCAACCTAGCTTCTAAAGATTCATCTTCTCAAATTCTGATCTAGAAAGCAAAAAATCGAGATTGAGTCATAATCCTTTCTTCAAAGAGCATCATGATCCAATCTAAGGTCGACACAAGTGAGAAAGTCAAAAGTCAAGATTTGACTCCAGAAGACACGTAGATAGGAATTTGGTAACTCTTAGCTTGCAGCAATATGTAGTTCTCTTCTTCTTTTTATGTAACCAGCAAGCAATAGTAACAACAACAACAACAACAACAGCAACAGTCTTAACTCCAGTGTCTGGTAGTCCCAGCTACCAAGTTTTCCTGGAACTACACTGACCTGATTCCTTTATAGCCAAGGATATGTAGGCAACCTCGGAATCAAGGTTCAGTCACCATTTTTTCAACAAATGCTTTCCGTGGAGTGATATGTGAGCAAAAATTAGCCACATCATTCACTTTTCTTTGCACGAAAATTCTTCATGTACTCGAGCAAAGATGGGCAGCTGTGAATACTTAATTTTGCACCATTTAAATGCTCCTAAAGTTGTAAATATTAATTCTCCTTCAATCGTTATTTTTCTTATATTTTTGTGTTTTAATTGAATTTCTTGTCACAAAAATACCAAAAACAATTTTTCTATACTTTTCTTTTTTTGTGTGCTCTTTTAATTGACTAATTATTTGATAAGTTAATCAAATTAATTTCTCATATAATTAATTCAATTATTATCCAATGAGTTTTATTAGGTCTTGTTTTATTGGTTGGTATTTAGGTTAATTAGATTGTAGTTTAATATGATAAGATTAAGGGAAATGGGCTAAAAGTGAAATGGTTAGGTGGCTAAAAGTGCAATTTCAATGCCAAGTAAATGGTTGCCAGGTTAGTGTTCAAACGACGTAGTTTCATGATCAAACTACGTCGTTTTGGTTAAGTTACAAGGGGTCAATCCTAGCCATCAGATCTTTTCAATCCAATGACCCTAATTTAATCTTTCATTTCATATATAAAGATTAAAATCAGAAATTTTGCTCTAATTAACCCAAAATCTAAACCCTAGCCCCCTCTCTCTTCTCTCACTCACCCTTTGCCACCGCCACCTCTCTCCATGGCGGCACCACCGCCTGCCCCCGTGCAAACACCACTAAAACTTCACCCCCACTCCTCTCAACCTCCTCTCCATGAATCCGAACCCCAAATACCCATAGCCCCTCTCAATCTCCATTAATCTAACCGTGGCCGAAACCCTAGCCGCCTTCCACCACTCCAAACTCCAAAAATTTTACACCACCGCCCTCCTCCCGCCCTCCTCCCTCCCTTCTCTTGTCCATTCCAAGCATCAAAACCTTCAAACCCCTCTAAAATCTTGCCGAATCTGGGCCAGCATCCCCCACAGCCGTCTCACCACCACCTCATGCTCGAGCCGCTGTTTGTGTTGAGTAGACACGACCTGGAAAACGTCTGCCGCTTAGAAGGTTCGTTCGAAGGTCGCTCGTCATCATTTGTCACTGGCTCGCTGGAAATCACGGTCACGATTCGCCAATTTAAAAATCATGCTCGAAGTTCACATTGTTGTCGATTTGGCTTTCCACCACTGTCTCGGGCACTTGGATTGTAAGATGGTAAAGATCTTAATCATTTTCTCCGCCATTGTTTTTTTCTGTTTTCTTTTGTGATTGTCCTAGGATTTTAGTTTATTTTAAGGTTTGTCAATGATCGTTTAATCTAGTTTCTGATTTCTTACTTATTTAAGCTAATTAGCTTTAATGTCTTCACTATTTAATACGTATTTTATTTGGCGTTAACTGTTAAGTTTTGTCTCTTATCATTGGTTTTAGTTTAGTCGTCAGTGTGTTGTAATTGAGTGATGTCTCTGGAGGTTAATTGAAATTTCAATATCTCCGGACTATAACTAGAATCCTAATCCCTCTTCTAAGTTTCTGATTTTCTATTTACCCACTGTTTTGTTGTAGTTTTTTATTTTTGTTAATCTGTGATTGGGTGATTCTTGTTAGTCTCATAAGCGATCATCGATATTAGTCATTACTTAATAATTTCGAATCATGTATTAGTTAGTGTTTTTCTCTGTCATTACGTTTTGTTTAGTCAATCGATTTTGTTAATCACCTTTTGAAATCCGATTAGCTATTTGTAGTTGGCGAAGTTCACTAATATTCTGGTTTTGCGATTGATTTTGGTATTTTGCTTTAGTTCGAAATCTGTTAGTAATAAGTTACTTCGTGTGTAGTCTCATTTTCGATTTCGTGTTTCAGTCAACTCGATAGTTGTTTCATTATCAACATGTATTCTATGTTGCCTTAGTTGTTAAGTTCCAATTTCATGTTTATTATCTCTAGTTTGTCTATGTTTAAGCTAATTAGTTTAAGGCCTTAACTACATGTTTTGTTTGTTTTTAGTCAATAGTTTCTTTGTTAGTTTAATGGTTCAAGTCTAGTTATCTGATTTTGCACTTTTTAGTTTGGGGCAATAGTTTAGTTTGGTGTTGGTTTGTGAGGGTAGTAGAAGATACTTGAGTGTAGGAACTTCATTTGATTTTTTCTACTGTTTGAGGACTGTTTTGGAGTACAATTCTCCAAAATTCTGTCCACAATTGGTAAGAAAAACTGTTCATTGAACAAAAATCTGATTTTGGACAGATTTTTGGTCAAAAATCTATCATTTTGGACAGATTTTTGGCCAAACAAATCTGTCCCAAAGGTCCTTTGTTCTCCTATATAAAGAGGAGGTCGTTCCACACTAAAAAAATAACATCTTGACACACACTCTATTCTACACTTCCATACACCCGTAGAATTGCTTGAACACACACAAAAAACATAAAAATCAGCAGCTGAACACAAAAGAGTAAGCTGAAAATTGTGAGTCTTGTTTGAGTCTTGGAATTTCAAATCTTCCAAAAAACTTATAAAGAGCTTAGAGTTTGAATTTCAGTCGATTCTCTTGAAGAATCCCTGGCTTTAGTGAGATTTTTGGGTTGTTTTAATACGTATCCGTCACTGTTTTATTGTTGTTTCTGCTGTCATTGTTGCTGGAATTTCTGCTTCATTCATCACTGACCTTCGCCTTTTCTCTTATCCAGGTATCCCTGACATCCAGGTATCCCTGTTCACGTTCCCTCCATCTTATTATAAGTCTTTTGTAGTTGTAGTTTATCTTTCAAATTGTTTAAGCTGAAACCATGTCCTAGTATTATTTTCCTTTTGTTTGTTATGAAGTGCTCCATTGTGTGGATCAGTGTTACTTTGTGTTTATAAGGAATTTCTTTGTTAATCCAATAAGGTTTATCGTGTTTTCCCAATTGATATGTTCCTACTACGTAAGTATTTTAGGTGAAGGTGTGTAAGATGAAAACAACTATATATATAAGACTGTCCAATTTAAAAATACTTCAGTTTCCTTGTGAGATATTATATTGTTTTGGTTGTAAATTATTTTCTGGTGTAATTTTGACTTTTGGAGGGGGCTTATGCTATATTGTAGTTTGATATTTTCTTTAGTCTTATGAATGCCTTGTTTCACTATATATCAAGTTGGTTTTTTGATTTTACATTTGAATTAGAAGTGGTGATTGAGTCGTGTTGTTGCCATGCATAAGTAGTAAATGATTTTTTCAAGCTTAGTTGGTTTCGTGATATAGATTGGAACTAAAGGGAGGTGATCAAACTTATGTAGAACTCATTAAAATAGGCCACTACCTTTTAGTATCACCACAAGTACATTTTTTTGTTTTAGTTTTAAGTAATATAAGTTAATAATTTTTCGCACTAACCTCATCTTTTAAGTTAGTAAATTCTTATCGCCAAGTTGTTTCAATTAGCCATACATCACTCTTTTTGAATTTGTAAATAATTTTCTTAAGTTAGAAAACGAATCATCAATCTACAAATTATTATTTCTTCAAATATTGGTCAACTTTTTTTTAGCCATTAAACAAATTCAATAATATCATTTATTTATAATTTTTTTTTAAATAATTACTTTCGTCTTAACCGATGTCGGGAATATTCGCTTCGGAATAAAGAAGTAAAAAAAAATAACAAAGTCGTGAGGGCATATCTTGTTTCATTTCTTTCAAAAATAAATAAAAATTAAATTTAATTAACTTCGAGTGAGCTCTACTTATAGGTGCGACATACGAGCTAAGGTCGGGGATACTCGTATTGGTTAAAGTAAGCTAGGGTCGGGGATACTCGTCCTAGTTTGAGATTAATGAAACCATAAACAATAAAAGCGGACATAGGCAAAACATGAAAACCAATTGAAACATAATTTATTTTAAAATTAATTTAAAGCCAAATATAGTCAATAAAGTGACTGTGCTAGAACCACGGGACTCGGAAAATGCCTTACACCTTCTCCTCGGTCAACATAATTCCTTACCCGGACTTTGCTTTAGCAGACCAATAATAAAAGATAAATCTTCCTTTGACTAGGGATTCAAATAAAAGGTGACTTGGAACACCGAAAAATCAATTCCAAGTGGCGACTCTGTAGATAAAATAATCCCTACTCAAATTTGTCACTTTAATTGGAAAAACCCTTTAATCTGCAATCCATAACACACACATCTTTTGAGGATAGGAAAAAGGGGCGTGACAAGAAGGGTCGGCATGAAGGCTTAAAGTAGACTCAAAATGAGGGGTTGCAGACTTACAACTCTTGGAATCGACTCTTTCAAAAGTGACCTAACTTTTTTTTTTATCTTTGTCTTTGTCTTTCTTTTTCTCATGTTTTTCTTTTTTTTTTTTCATTTCATTTTTCTTTCTTTCTTCTTTTTTTTTTTGAATTTTTTTTTCCCCACCTTTTATTTTCTTGGGGCATGGACCTTTGACTGTTTTTTCTTCTTTTTCCTTTTGCCTGAACTTTCTAAGAATTGTCCCAGTTTGTACTATTGGGACATGGACCTTTCTTTTCATTTCATTTTTTTTATTTTTCACTTTTTTTTTTCATTTTCTCTCTTCTTCGCTTTTTGGACTTTTGACTCTAAACTTGATTCCAAGAGAGGGTGGTAAAATAAAATAGCGCAGGCTCGAAAGGGGTAACAAAAGGGTATAAAGTGTTTAGATAGAAGAAAAATGGCCTCCCAGCCTCAAGAACGCCAAAACATATTATCTTTTTGCTATCATAGCATTGATGAACATGTCTATCTTCTTGGTGTGTTGTGGTCTAAACACACTTTCCATCCAGTAATGCCAAACTTTTGACCAAACTTCAATTGATTAAACATCCTCAAGCCCGATCTTCACAATGATTTGAAGGTGAATTTTACTCGACCTTAGTTCCAAAGTATCTCAAATCTTTATTCATCTTCAAAAGTGTCTCTTTCTCACATATCTCATTCAAGACTAAATCAGTTTTTGTAAGATCTGGCCAAAATTTCCGCATGCATGTCATATCACTAAAACTAGCGAGAAAGGAACTAAGCATGAAATGACACAAAAGGACAACTTTTATTTCATTGAGTAAAGGATGGAAGGGCTTAACAACAAGACAAACAACCTAAAATCCGAGTTACAACCCTAGAATAACCCGGATAATGAAAATAGCAATAAAACAACAGACGAGACTCACACAAACAGAAAAGAAGGATAAAAGAGTTTGACTCAATAAAACAAATAAAATATGGATCACAACCCTGAAATAACCCAGATAATTAAAAAAACATCAAAATAAGCTACCATTATTCCTTCCTAGTAAGGAGGAAATGACTTTTCCTTTGCTAAGCTTGACATTTAGCGACAAATTTGCTCATCACAATCAGCAGAGCTTTCTCCAATTTCAAAATATTTAACTTCAGTCAGTAAGTTCCCGAGAGGATTCTCATACTCCCTGTCACCACGCACCATCCCCACAAAGTGTGAATCATCATGTGTAGGTAAATGATTCTGCGTGATATTCTGTGTGTCACTATCTGTGATCACAATCAGATTTTCCTGGATCATCCCTTCTATTTCTCTTTTCAAATCCCGACAGCTTTCAATATCGTGCCTCTAGGAATTGGAATTGTATTCACACCTTTTAGAAGGGTCAAATCTTCTTGCACGTGGGTCCACATGATTTGGAGGAACATGTGAAATCATGTCATAATGCTTTAATTTCTCAAACAAGCCTGCATAAGACTCTCTTATTGGTGTAAAATTATCTTTCAACCTTTGTTCCCCTCTATACCCCTTGCTTGGATGCAGGTTATAGGGCACTTGAAAATTTGGTGGAGACTGACGAAGACTTTCTGTTGGTTGATTTCCCAATGCACACGCAAGTGTACGTGGTCGACAAGTAATATAGG
>ML355901.1:8364-29514 GCA_005239505.1 Nicotiana paniculata | reverse complement strand
CGCATAAAATGTAAGGTATATCACATGTTAAACTATGCAATTTAGTCTCGCATCAAACAACATGAAAAAGAACGTCGCAAACTTTGTGGCCAAGTGTCTGAGTTGTCAGCAGGTGAAATTCGAGCAGCAGAAAGCCTAGTGTTTTACCACATAATACACATATCCTTTACTGGAGATGGTAAATATGGACCTTATAATAAGATTATCTCGCTTAATTTGAAAGCATGATTTGTATTGGCAAAGGTGTGGATCGCTAATTGGTTGGTTCAAAGTTGGCGAAGTAGAGTTGTGGGGACAAGATTTGGTCATTCGGTCTATGGATAAAGTCAAGTTGATTGAATAGCATTTTAAGACAACTCAAAGTCGCCAAAGGTCCTATTCGGACGTGTAGCATAGAGACCTAAAGTTTCAAGTTGATGATTAGGTGTTTCTAAAAGTTTTGCCTATGAAAGGTGTTATAACATTTGTGAAGAATGGAAAGCTCAGTCCCACATACATAAGGTCGTATACGATCCTATGATGGGTCGAGCAAGTAGCTTATGAGATAGAGTTGCCGCCAAAATTGCTAGCTGTACACCCAGTATCTCACGTATTATGTTATAACATTCAAATTTCCAGTATTCAAATCTCATGTCATGACATTTATGTTTCCAGTATTCTGATCTCATATGAGAACATTCAAGCTAGTTCAGTACTCAAATACTCATGCCAGTCCAATAGTAAGATATTCATGCCAGCTTATTACTCAGCTATTGATGTCAGTTCAGTGATCAGATATTCACATCAGTACAATACCCAAATATTCGTGCCAGATCAGTATTCATATATCCACATTAGTCCAGAAATAATGTATACATAATAAACAAGTATTCATGTATATGTTTCATGTTATGCGTATTACGATGCCATATGAAGCTAGCGTTATGATCTGTTAGCTGGCAGGTGTTTTGGAGAAATGTCGATGGTAGCTATCCTTCTCATTCAGAACTTATATTACAATCTCCATGTATTTCAGTATTCAGTCAGCTTAGTAGCCATTCAGTTTATTACCTATTCAGTTCAGTATCTCAACAGTTCAGTAATCGTGTAGTTATTTAGTTTAGTATGCACGTGTTCATGACATTTCAGTGCTCACATGTTTCCATCAGTCTCATTTAAGGTCTAGAGGAAGCCATAGTTATAATCAGGACAATCATTCGAGGACAAATGATCCCAAGGGGGAGATAATATAACACCCCCTAAATCCAGATTAGTTGTAGATGCGTTAAATGAGTATTAGTGTGACCTCCTAGTCATGTGAAGTCCTATTGGGATAAGTATGGATAGAAACCGTTATTTTGGAATGAAGACCGATAGTGGGGTGCATAAAACTCAATAGAATCGACTTAGTTTATGGGAGATACATCTTATAGCCTTAGTCAGTGCAAGGCCATGAAAACTCACGACCATAGACAGTGCAAGGCCATAAAAACTCACGACCATAGATAGTGCAAGGCTATAAAAACTGAGTGCCATAAATAGTGCAAGGCCATAAAAACTCAGTGCCACAGACAATGCAAGGCACTGTCCAGGCATCATCCTCAGCGCCCCAGAAAGTGAAAGGCACTGTAATTTATTTTGGCGCCCCTGACGATGTCTCACACCGACGATTCTTATCCGAGCTATTTTTATTTTCCTCCTTAATTTTGGGACGTGTTCACTTATTTAAAACCCTTACCTCGTTCCCCCACACCCAAACATGAAAACCTACTCTAGAAAGGGAAGATCTTAAGAACCAAACTTCCTTAAGGCCCCTCCATCATCCAAGGTAATTTCTAACTATGATTCTAAGTTAATTTCAATTATCTAACACCTTATTAACATAGGTAAATCCTTCCACTCATTAGATATTCGATCGAGGCACCATTGTTGAGAAAGGAAACCCTAGAACTCGAATTCAAAAGAAGTGAACTTCGAAAAAGTAATGCTTCTACTCCCTAATCATTTATGGCTATGAATTGATGAGTTTTGAGAGAATAGTAATGAGTTTGATAAAGAGAACCATATAAACTATGCTAGAGTTTTGGATTGTTGACTTATGATTGTTATAAACATTTGGGTGATGAGAAATGGTGTTAGTTACATCTATTTGGGATTGTAGAATCACCTTGAAGTAGTAGAATGAGAACTTGGTGAAGAAAATACCAATTTCTAAGGGTTATGAGGCTTCACACCCATAAGGTGTTTGATAAAATGCCCAAGTGAATAAATATGAGCATTAGTGATAATATTGGTTCCTATTGATATATATTGACATAGACTATCATTGAAAGAGGCGACATACATTGTGATACTCTTAAAAGGACCAAAGTCAAGGTATGTGAGGCTAACTCTCTATGTTTGGGAATATTAATAATTCTCCCTACAATACGTTTCCTCTACGACGTTACTAATTGCCTCAGAAATATAGTTAAGTCTAGTTCCTTGAATAGTTGCAGAACTTCTCTTCTCTAGCTTCATAACTCGTTCATGAATTTTATGATGAATGTTGTGAGCTCAGTGCGTATTCAATATAGACTTGAATTTGATTTCCTTGAGTCTCAGTATAGCTTACCCAGCATGTCATAAATAGTTGAAGTTTCCGTGTTCATAATCAGTTCAAGAATACATGTCTCTGTCTAGTCCTGTTCAGTATTTCAGTATTATATAACTCAGTGTGATTCAATATTCAGTATCATGTATTGCAGTATGATTCTCAGTTCCTGATTTTAAATTCCTGATGTTGAACACCTGTATTTGGGTCTGAGGCTGAAGTTAATGCTTTATGCATTTTGGGTTTGAGGCTGCAGTTTATGCTTTATGCATTTTTGGGCTTGAGGCTGCAGTTAAGTATATGTATACTTGGGCCTGAGGCTGTAGTTTGTGCACTAATATATTGGGCCTGAGGATGTAGTTTAGTATTCTGATAAACATGTTGTTCATCATTCAGAAGAGGGAGTATTCATATCCTTACTTCCTTTGTTATTCAGTTATCAGTTATCATTTAAGTTTCAATAGTTATCATTTCAGTTACCAATTATCAATTCTCAATTATCTTAGTTTCAGTTTCACCATTTATAATTCTTTCTTTCAGTTGCTTTACATACCAATGCAATTCAAATGTACTGACGTCCCTTTTTTCTCGGGGCCTCCATTTCACGGTGCAACTTATGATTTAAAGGTTGATGATTCTGAGCGCTAGGATTCTCGTACCCGCTATTTGTTAAGCCCTAGTTCATTTGGGGAATTATCATTACTTTAGAGTCTTCCAGTATTAACAGAAAGTTGGTGTTTTAAGTATTTCATTAGAGGCTTCATGGACTAGAGTAACAGTTAGACAGAGTCACATGCTTTTCATGTTAAGCAATGTTGACTGCAAATATGTTTTAGACTTGAATTTATGTTTCCACACTTTGATTTATATAATTCAGGATTTTAGTATATCAGCATGTTTTAGTTTATCTTTCGCATTCAGTATGTTATGATATCACATGTTGATTCAGCCAGCCAGTTGGTTTGCTCTGTCACATGTAGTCAGGCACCGAGTGTCGTGTTACGCCCAGGCTGAGGTTCGGGGTGTGACAAATTGGAATATGCGAAAGTTGACGTATATACGAGGTGAAGAGCGTATTGCCGGTACTATGTATGATTTTGGCCGGATTAGGGTTAGGCTTCTATTGTGCCTTGTTTTGACTACATACTTCCTATGATTCTTGTTTTGATTATTTGTATGACTACATGAGCTCCTCAAATCATGTGAGATACCATGTATAGGCTTGATATCCTAGTTGAGCATGATACTTATTATTGTATGGCGTATCCGCCTAATCAAAGTTGTAGTTGTACACTTCACACATGCATACACTTTAGCATGCTATTTGTTACAGACCATGCATATGTGATTTGATATACATGGTTTGACAATACATGTGTTGTCCATGTTGTGATTATGATTATTGGCACGTGAGTTTTCTATGCTGTTGTTATGATTATGGAACGTGAGTTGTCTGTGCACCGCGTGGATAAGGATCTGTCCCCCTAGCGTCGCCCTATCAAGTTTGTCTCTTGATGACACACACATATATTACGAAAACTGGTTAGTGGTTGGGTTTTTCATATCATCTCTATATGATGTTTACTTGGTAGATTTTAACATGGTACATATCTTCTCTTTACGTTGAACTGTATATCTTGAGTTGTTATACATGTATATCTTCTCTATATGTTGAACCTTTAGCTGTTACGATGCTTGTGCACGTCCCCTCTATGTGCACCATTGGCCTTACCTATACACTATACCTAGACTTCAATACTATTACTTTGTATACATATATTCATGAACTGTACAAGTTTTATTAGTGAGTATCATTGGCATCTCTAGCCACTACCTCATTCAGGTTAGTTACAATAGTTACTGAGTAGATGTTCGGTTGTGCTCATACTACACTCTACACTTAATTGTACAGATCCAAGAGTAAGACCTAGCTGAGTATTAGGATTCGTAGTTGTTGCTATGGAGACTCGAGTTAGAGCTGCACCCTAATCGCAGTCCCTGGTGTCTCCTTCTATTATTTCATTACTATTATTGATTCTGAATGTATATTGTATTGTCAAACTTGTATTCATATGTTAGAGCTCATGACTTAGTGTTCCCAGATTTTGAGGATTTATGTATTGACTAGGTTTCTATCTATGGTTATTTGACTTTCAGAATCATTTATTCATTATTGTTAATTTAGTTGTTGTTTTATGATTGGCTTGCATAGAAAGTGGTTTAGGTGCTATCACAACTGGTGAAGATTTTTGGTTGTGACAGCTTGGTATCAGAGACTAGGTTGCGTAGGACTCACGAGTCATGAGCAAGTATAATGGAGTCTTGCAGATCGGTATAGAGACATCTGTACCTATCTTAGAGATGCTACAGGATTATTTGGAAAACTTCCCTTTCTTTTAGTGGGGATTTGCTTATCTCGAAGTCTGAATCTTTGTTCTTATATTCTATCACAGATGGTGAGTACACGTTCTTCTGGAGTAGCTGAGTAGGCACCTGTACCTCAGGCCATCACCGTGAGAGGCCGAGGAAAGACAGAGCCCAAGGTTGGGCATGCATTGTAGTTAGGGAACCTGCAAGAGCAACAACTGTAGAGCCACCAGTAGCTCATATTGAGGAGGAGGTTCTTGATCATGTTGAGCCGGTGGGATCAGCCTCGGAACCTGAGGGACCTATTGCTGCACCCGGACTTCCGAAACTTTGGCTCATAACGTAGGAATATATGGGAGCTTGACTCAGGCAGGTTTGTTTCCAGTTGCACCAACTACCTCACAGGCTAGAGGAGGAGCCTAGACTCCTAACGCACGCCCATTGGAGCAGTTACTCATGGTTATCAAACATCGAGAGTTCTATCGATGTAGCCAGTCACTACAGTTCTGCCCGAAATTAGGCCAACCTGGACTCTTGAGGACAGAAGTGGATTGAGAGATTTCAGAGACTTCATTCTCCCTAGTTCATGGAGAGCCTACTGAGGATGCAAAGGGTTTCCTTGATCAGTGTCATCAGATTCTACACACTTTGGGTATAGTGGACTCAAACGGGGTTGACTTTACTACCTTTCAGCTATCAGGGTCAGCATACATATGGTAACAGACTTATGAGTTGAGTAGACCAGCTGGTGCAACACCACTCACATGGTCTTAGTTCTATGATATCTTCTTGGAGAAGTTTATTCCACATACTCCCAGGGATGAGCTGCCGTAGTGAGTTTGAGCATCAATGTTAGGAGGGATGATCGTAACTCAATATGAGATGAGGTTCACGGATCTGGCATGATATGATGTGTTCTTAGTCCCTAGTGTGTGTGTGTGTGTGTGAGAGAGAGAGAGGGGGGTTATGAGATTTATTGAGGGCCTCAACTTTAGTATCTGGTACCCAAGAGGTCGATGATACAACTTTTCATCAGGCTGTGGAGATTCATAGGCACTTAGAGCATATGCACAAGCAGTAGAGAGAGGAACGGGATACCAAGAGGCCTCGCAATTCAGGTGGTTTCAGTAGTGACTCATTTGGAGGATAGGGGCATCATAGTAGAGGCAATTCTTTCGGGCATGTTCAATCAGCTCATCAATTTCCTCGTGGTTCTTCGGTTAGACATGGTTCATACAGTGCTCCCCCAAGCTAGTCGTCTTCTAGTGCACTGCTAGCATAAAGTTCATATTGTGATCAATCTGTTCATGGTTCTTGGGGTGAGTATTCTGGTTCTCAAAAGCCAACAACCTCACTAGAGGAGGGGTTGCTTTGAGTGGAGACTTGAGTCATATCAAGAGGAATTGTCCCAGGATCTTGAGCAGTGTACCATGTTAGGGCACCTGGTCTATGATTCCGGCGCCAACAACTACACCACCCAAACAGACACCTAGGGGTGGATCCCGGTCTATTCCAGGCCGTCCCAGAGGGGGAGGTTAGTCATGTGGAGGATAGGACCGCTATTATGCATTCCCGAGCAGGCCAGAGGAAGTTGCTTTAGATGTTATGATCACATGTATTGTTTCAGTAATCTATATGGACGCTTCAGTATTACTTGACCCTGGTTCCACTTATTCTTATGTGTTATCATATTTTGCCTATTGTCTTGATATGCCATGTGATTCTCTTGATATTCCTATTTATTTGTCCATACCAGTGGTAGATTATATTGTTATGGATTGAGTCTATCAATCTTGTGCGATAGCTATTTGTGGCTACGCGACGAGGGTGAACATGTTGTTATTTGATTTGGTGGATTTTGAGGTGATATTGGATATGGATTAGTTATGTCCATATCATGTTATTATGGACTGTCACGCTAAGACCGTGATGTTTTCCATGCCGGGCATACCGAGCTTGAAAGAGGGGTTCTTTGGTTCATATTCCTAGTAGAGTCATTTCCTTCCTGAAGGCTTAACATATGGTTGAGAACGGGTATTTGGCATATAGATTTTGTGAGAGATGTTAGTATTGATACTCCTACTGTTTATTTAGTCCCAATAGTGAGTGAGTTTCCAGATGTGTTCCCTGTAGGCCTATCGGGAATTCCACCCAATAGGGATATTGATTTGGTGCTAGACATTCAGACCATATCTATTTCGTTATATCGTATGGCTCGTGCTGAGTTGAAGGAATTGTTGTAGGAGTTTTTGGATAAGGGGTTCATCTGGACAAGTGTTTCTCTTTGGGGTACACTGCTATCTTTTGTGAATAAGAAGGATGGTCCCATAAGGATGTATTGATTACGGTAGTTGAACAAAGTTACATTAAGAGCACATATCCTTTACCTCGCACTAATGATATGATATATCATATTAAGGGTGGTAGGGTGTTCTCGAAGAATGACTTGAGATCGGGGTATTGTCAGTTAAATATTAGGGCTTCAGACATTCTTAAGATGGCTATCAGGACCCGGTATGGACATTATGCATTTTTGGTGATGTCTTTTGACTTGACTAATACCCCAACAACTTTCATGCATTTGATGAATAGTGTGTTCCATCCTTAGTTTGATTCATTTTTTATTGTGTTCATTGATGATATATTGGTATATTCTTGTAGTAGGAGGGAGCGCGAGCATCGCTGGAGGATTGTGCTTCAGATTTTGAATAAGAGGAAGTTGTATGCCAAGTTCTTTAAGTATGAGTTCTGGTTGAATTCAGTTGGATTATTGGGCCTCGTGGTGTCTAGTGATGGGATCAAGGTGGATCCGAAGAAGATTGAGGTAGTTCAGAATTGTCCTAGACCTTCTACCACTACAGAGATTAGGAGTTTCTTGGGTTTGGTTACTATCATCGCATTTTAGAGGTATTCTCGTCTATTGCAGCTCTATTGAACAAGTTGGCTTAGAAGGGAACTCCGTTTAGATGGCCTGATGAGTGTGAGGAGGACTTTCAGAAGCTCAAGACTGCATTGACTACAACTCCAGCTTTTGGTATTGCCCTCAGGAACAAGGAGGTAAACTATCTATTGTGATGCTTCAAGCATTGTCTTTGGTTGTATATTGATGCCTGACGGTCGGGTGATTGTCTAGACATCGGTCCAGTTAAAGCCCTATGACAAGAATTATCCGGTCATAATTTGGAGTTAGCAGCTATTGTGCACGCGCAAAAAATTTGGAGGCATTATTTATATGGTGCATCTTGTGAGGTGTATACAGATTATCAGAGTCTTCAGCATCTATTTAAGGAGAAAGATTTAAATTTGAGGCAGCGGAGGTGGGTGGAGCTGTTGAAGGATTATAATATCACTATTCTCCACCATAGGGGGAAAGCTAATGTGGTTGCAAACGCCTTGAATAGGAAGGCGGAGAGAATGGGAAGTTTAGCATTCATTCCAGCTACGGAGAGACCTTTAGCTAAGGATGTTCATGCATTGGCCAATAGATTGGTGAGACTGAATATTTCGGAGCCGACCAGAGTCCTTACTTGTGTTTTATCTCGGTCGTCCTTGTTTGAGCGCATTAAGGCTCGCCAGTATAATGACCCCCATTTGCTTGTACTTAAGAACACAGTGTTGCGAGGCACTGCAAAGGAGGTGACTATTGAGTATGGTGGTGTTTTACGACTTTAGGGTCGAATTTGTGTTCCTAATGTGGATGGTTTGAAGGATTTGATTCTTGAAGAGGCTCACAGTTCACGATATTCTATTCATCCAGGTGGTACAAAGATGTATCCTGATTTGAAGCAGCATTATTGGTGGATAAGTATAAAGAGGGACATTGTTGGGAATGTTTCACAATGTTTGAACTGTCAACATGTCAATTATGAGCATTAGAGACTAGGAGGCTTGCTTCAGAAGATTGATATACATGAGTGGAAGTTGGAGTGCATTACTATGGACTTTGTGGTAGGGTTGCCATGGACTTTGAGGAAGTTTGATTGCATTTGGGTCATCATTGACGTTTTGACCAAGTCGGCGTATTTCATTCCAATTATGACTTCTTATACATCAGAGAAGTTGGCTCACATCTACATTAGAGAGGTTGTTTGTTTGCATGGTGTGCCTGTTTCTATCATCTCGAATCGTGACACTCACTTTTACATTGCACTTTTGGAGAGCTGCTCAGTGTGACTTGGGCATGCAAGTGGAGTTGAGCATTGATTTTATCCTCAGACGGATGGACAATTTGAGCAGACTGTTCACATCTTGGAGGATATGTTGAGGGCCTTAATTTTTTAGGACAGTGGGATCAGTTTCTACCTTTAATGGAGTTTGCCAATACCAACGACTACCAGTCTAGTATTCAAATGGCTCTTTATGAGGCATTATACAGAGGTAATGTCGTTCTCTGATTAGTTGGTTTGGGCCTGATGAGGCTAGGTTATTGGGCACAAATTTGGTTCGTGATGCCTTAGATAAGGAGAAATTGATTCAGGAGAGGCTTTGTACATCTCACTCCAGATAGAAGAGTTATGAGGACCAGAAGGTTCACAATGTGACATTTATGCAATGTGAGAAGGTTCTTCTTAGAGTTTTTCCTATGAAGGGCATGATGAGATTTGGGAAGAAGGGAAATGAGTACTCGGTATATTGGTCCATTTTAAATTTTTGAGAGAGTTGGTGAGGTGGCTTAAAAATTTCCTTTGCCAACTATCTTGTTGGGAGTTCATTCAATGCTTCATGTTTCCATGCTTTAGAAGTATCATGAAGATCAGTCACTTGTATTGGATTTCAGCTTGGTGCAGTTGGACGAGAATTTGGATTATGAAAAAGTGATGGTACCCATTTGGATAGGCAGGTTCAGAAGCTGAGGTTGAAAGATATTGCATCAGTGAAAGTTCAGTACACAGGCCAACCAATTGAGGAGGCTACTTGGGAGACCAAGTTAGATATTATTTCGGAGCAGATATCCTCATCTTCTTAGCATTTCAGGTATGATTGTAAATTCGTTTGAAGCTGAAAATTTGTTTTAGAGGAGGAAAATGTAATGATCTAGCCGGTCATTTTGTGTTTGAGCCCCTTTCTCCTATTCTATTCTTTCAACATGTGTGTGTTGTTTTGTGACTTGCAGGATTTGTTAGTTTGGCTTCATAAAGGTTTGAGAGTGATTGGAGGCACTTAGTATCATTTTGGAAGCTTAAGTTGTTAAGATTAATGAAGATTTGAATTTTAGTAGACGGTATCAGATTGGTGATTTGATGGTTCCAATAGGATCGTATGGTAATTTTGGACTTAGGCGTATGGTCGAATTTAGATTTTGAGGTTCCGAGAGGATTTTGGTTATGTCTGCTGAAAGTTGGCAATTAGAGAGTTTGGAGAATTCATAGGATTAATCGAGAGTTGACTTTGGAGTTATCGAGTTCTGATTGGTGTTCCAAGACTTTGGATAGGTTTATTTGGTTGATTGGGAAGTTTGATTAGAATCTGAAAAGTTTAGGCATGGTTCAGACATGTTTGTGTAAGTTAGAAGGTTTGGAACTTAAGAGATTAATCGTGATCTTCGAATTTTTGTTTTTATATTGATTGCAGTTTTTGAGCTTTTGGATAGGTTTTGGTAAGGTATTAGGACATTTTGGTTACGATTGGATAGGGTCCTAGGAGGCTCGAATGTGCTTTGCATTGGTTGGAAATTCTAGTTCTGGTGCATCGCACCTTCGGATGTTTGGGCAAAGGTGCGAGGACATAGATGCGACTGGTCTACTGCATCTGTGGAGTTGAGGTGATCTAAGAGTTTTCACTTTTGTGGAGAGGTGGCCGCATGTGCGAAAGCTCACTTGCAGAAATGAGCGCGCACTAGCAAGGATTAGCAGGCCTGGGATAGGGGCGCACCTACGAACTCGCAGATGTGATGCATGGGCCGCATATGCGGAAGGTCAGCAGCTTTTGTAAGGTTCACAGATGCAAGCCTGGTACCACAAAAGCAATGTTGCAAATGTGACCCTTTTGTACACAGATGTGGAACCGCTGACATACTCTTTATATTCGAGGGTTTAGCTCAATTTGCATTATTTTGATATTTGGAGCTCGGTAAAAGGAAACATTTTGAGGAGATTTTCATCACTACTTTGGGGGTAAGTAACTTTCACTTTGATTTGACTAAATATCTTGAATCCCCATGGATTTATACACTTTAATCATGAGATTATGGAGGATTAGATATTTTGTCTACAACTTAAGAGAATGAATTTTGGATATTTGAGGCCGATTTGGACTTGTTATGGAATCTAATTACATATTTGGACCCGTGGTATTGTGGGTAGTCGGGATCTATCCCTTGAATCAGATGTTGTCCATGTGGACCTTGGTTGACTTTTGTTGACTTTTTGGGAATTGAATTTATATTGAAGATTTATTGTTTGGAATTGATTCCTCTGACCTTTTTTACATTATTGAGTTATTTTGACTAGATTCAAGCCGGTTGGAGGTGATTTCTAAGGGAAAGGCGTTCTTAGAGTATTGATCTTGCTTGTTTGAGGTAAGTATCTTGTCTAATCTTATTTTGGAGAATTACCCCTTAGGATGTGAGTTTATTTGGATAATTTGAATGTGTGAAAAACGGCGTATATGATAAGTGATAAGCGTATATGCATGTGCTATATATGAATTCGAGTGGTTTAGACTTAGGACTCTATTATGCCGTGTTTTGACTATGTACTTTCTAATTCTTATTTTGGTCATTTGTGCTAATACGTGAACTACTTGAATCATGTGAGAGACCATGCATATATTTGATATCCTAGATGAGCATAATACTTGTTATTGTATGGGGTACTCGCGTAATCAGAGTTGTAGTTTACACGTCGCACACGCATACACATTAGCATGCCATTTTCCACAGCCCATGAGGATTTGAATTGTTACTCGTCGTCTGTATACATGTATTTTTTTTATGTTTTATGTGATATGGAGTTAACACCATATGAGTTATCCATGCAGTGATTATGATTGTTGGCACCTGAGTTGTTCGTGTATCACGTGAGTTGTCCATGCGGTTGCTAAAATTATGGCACGTAAGTGTATGGATAAGGATCTGTCCCCCCTAAGGTCACCCTCTCATGTTTCTCTCTTGATGGCGTACATACAAATTATGGAAGATCAGTGTTTGGTTTTTTGCATATCTTCTCTATATGCTATTTACTTGGTAGAATGAAACACATTACATATATTCTCTACATATTGAACTATATATCTTCACTTTTTATACATGAATATATTCTCTATATGTTGAACCATTAGCTGTTACAATGCTTGTGCATGTCCCCTTTATGTGCATCGTTGGCGTTGCCTGTACCTTATGCCTAGACTTTGTTGTTGCTTTGATTACGTATATTCATGAACTTTACAGGTTTGATTAGTGATTACCATTGGCTACACCATCCACTACCTCACCGAGGTTAGTCATGATACTTACTAAGTACATTTGTCATGATCCAAATCCCACCAAAGGGTCATGATGGCACCTAAGCTTCAAGACTAGGCAAGCCAATCACATTAACAATATTACATCCACAAAACATGATATAATAAGTCTGATTTATCATAAATAAAAGAAATAGTGATAAACATAAGCCAAAACAGCAAGACACAATACAACTCCCAAAATCAGATAGCAAAAAGTCATGAACCCTAGACTGAATACAGAACGAGTCTCAATAAGTGCAATACTGTCTGAAATTAATACAACATAAGAAATAAAGAGAAGGAGAATCCAAGAGTCTACATCGTCCATGCAACACTACCTTGAATCTTCTCGAATAGTCAAAGCTCACTCTCAAGGTCCACTACCTCCAGCACCCGGATCTGCACAAAAGTATGCAGAAGCGTAGTATGAGTACGGGCCAACATGTACTTAGTAAGTATCAAGACTAGCCTCGGTGAAGTAGTGACGAGGTTCAAGTCATATGATACTAACTAATTAGAGAACCCGTGCAATATCTCAATTAACTGGCAACAAGAATATAACAAGATGTAGTACAATCAACAAGAGTTATCAACTCATCACAAGTAAATAACGTTTGACAAAAAAAAAATTAGTCAATAACAGAGGCATATAGTAGATGTTAAAAGCAACGTAAAATCATGTAAAGTGCATAACAGAACATAAAGAATATTCACTTGCGTAATCAATAATGTCACTCTTATACTCCACACATCATCAATAAGAATGCCACGCTTGTACTCCACATTTCGTCAACAAGAGTGCTATCCTAATACTCCACATGTCATCAATATGAATACCACCCTTATACTCCACATATAATCAGTATGAATGTCACCCTTTATACTCTACATATCATCAATAGGAATTTCACCCTTATATTCCACAAATCATCAATATAAATGTCACCCTTATACTCCACATATCACCAATAAGAATACTCTTATTCCCATGCATCATCAGAATAATAATATTTGCCACAACATGTCCATATGTATTAAAGTTATGAAAACGCCAAAATAACAACATATCATCAAGAGACATAATATCACAATTTTATCAATAAGGTGCATAAGGACACCAAAATAGGAAGGCAGGGATTTGTGCTAAAGATAAAAGATATGACCATAGCTAAATTAATTCAGCAAAAAATTCCACAAATGCCCATCTTGGCTAATTAGGAGCTAAAAATCCTAAATCATGATCCGTAGCGTGAAAGTATAATATCATATAGTCATACAAAGGTTTTCACATGTATCGTAGAGAGCACACAATCGATTTAAGACATAGTAGAAGCCTAGAGTCTAATCTGATCATTCTTTATACATAACACCCTCATATACGCTCCTCACCTTGCATATATGTCGCTTTACATATATTATAATTAGACAAATAATGTCCAATCCGAAAAGTTATTCCCTCACACAAGATAAGACAAGATACTTACCTTAAATGTGCCAAATCGCACCTCTAAAATTGCCTTACCTTTAGAAACCCCATTTGGCCAGCTCGAATCTAGCAAATATAATGTCAAACAAAGATATAGGAAATAACTCCAAACAAAAAGACTCCGATCTTTAATTAAATCCCCAAAAGTCAATAAAAGTCAACCCGAGCCCACACGGCTAAAAATCGAGTCAAGGGGTAGATCCCGGCTATCTAAAACCCCACAAGTCCAAATATATGATAGATTACAAAATCGAGTCCAAATCGACTCCCAAATTCCAATTTTCACTCTCTTAAGTTGTAGACAAAAAATTCCAAATTATCCTTTAATTTTCCAAGTTTTAGGTGTACAAATCCATGGGAATTCAAGATATAAAACCAAATCCAAGTGAAAATTGCTTACCTCCAATATAGTAGTGAAATTTCTCTCCGGAATCTCCACATCTCGAAGTCTAGGGTTCAAAATATGAGAGAATGAGTAAAATCCCAAAATTATATCACTTATAGTTATGCCTAGTGATATCCTTCACGAACACGACCACTACCCTCGCGTTCGCAAAGCACAAAATTGCAACAACCTCAAATAACCCTTCATAGACACGGCCTACACCCCGAGAATGCGATTCACAAATTCCACAGGCCTACATGAATGTGAAGGCCAAGATATGGAAGAAATGCCCTATCGATCGCGACCACGAAGAAGGTCCTGACACCAGCAAAAATCTACAACTTCCAAAATGCTCCGGGTGGTTCGAAAATCACTCGAGCCACCTGATCACGCTCAATTGTGTCTTATAAAAAGACTAAATGGGCGTTGCAAATATATCTGAGTATTTAGACCAGAGTCGAATCCCTCAGGGAATTAACTTATCAATTATTGTCGTTAGACCACTCAATTCTCAATAATAAAGTTTCCAAAGATTATGAATAACACTTTTTCCGTATTTTTACTACTACGACTGACTGAAATTAAATAAACTAAAAGATACTAATGTTGAGATGTAAACAGATGCGATAAAGGTCTAAGGTTATGGTTTCCCCCGTTGGTGAACTTCTTTCTTGGATACTTCCTATAGTTTGATTAGTTGTCTCTATAATTCATGAACACTCTAGCTACCATAAATCTCTCTCAAGTAATTATGATAATTTACTAGACGCACTCTCTCAAGTTACGCTAGCTAGATTGCATTACAACTCACTTTAGATTGCATCCGAGGTATCGCTATCTCTAATCCAACATCTAAACCCTCGGTTATGACTCTCGTCTATACTCCGGGAGTGATGTTGTTCAGACAACTACCTAAATATGCACTCTCTCTCAAGTATATATATATAATAAATAGGCACAGCTAATTGATGGCCATTCAATTAACTACAATAAGAAAGTGGTTGAACAAATAGAGATTAACAACCAATCAAAAATATATTAATATCACAATAACGTCATTCCCCAATGGATTCCACCAAAACCTTATATTAAATAAATTAGCTACTCATGTTCATAGTAATCAAATCCAAAATAACTTGCATAATTAAATTACAGAGTAAGGAATAAAGGATGTAAAAATCAATGTTTTGATCTTCTGAGTAGTGTTCCACGATCTCCTCTTGTCTCCAATGGCAAAAGTCCCTCAAAGTTGTGTGTTTGGGTCTATTTATATTTTTTGGGACAAGCCCTAAACGTGTAGGATACTCCTAATCAAACCGAGAAACACTTAAAGCCTTTAACACTCGGACTGGGCCGGATTTAGACCTGGTGTTACATGTCTAGCGCCTGACAAATGCCTGGTATGACCAGGATTTACATCTCTGACACCTGGATAAGGCCTAATAGGACCAGGCTTTTCAATCCTAACGCATGGCATGACCAGGCTTTACATGTCTAAAGCATGGCTAAATCCAGGGTCACTCCTTTTTGACTCTTGAGCGGATTTTTGACATTTATGCATCCATTTAGCCCGGCTTCCATCTCCAATTCACCTACACATGAAATAGACTCTATTATGCACAAACGAGGTGTATTTTTACCATTAAAACACATAAAAGGTAAGTCACATAATGCGTTAAACCATGAATTCTAGCCACACATCAACACCCCACACTTAAACATTTGCTCGTCCTCGAGCAATTAAACTACACCCATGAACACAACTTATTAAGCAAATCCCTTAACGCGTTATACCAAGAATTTTTAAAATAGTTTAAGCACAAAGGTGTGACATCCTCGCCTCAATAATCGACTCACAAATACCATGCTTTATTCACAATTCACTAACTACTCTAACATAGAAGTCAACAACATTACCTTTCCTTCATGAATCATGTGCCTTCACCAAATCAAAGAGCTAGTTCCACACACGATGAAATTTAAGAACACTTAGGAACTCAATATAGAAAGAATTCACTCACTCTCAGAAATAATATTCATATGTCACAAAAGATGCACCATAGGCTTGCCTGTAGTGTACTACTCTACTAATCGAGCTCATTCAGTCTAGGATCAAGTAGGACTTTATTTGGTTGTAATATAGGCTGCGGGAAGGGTATGATACATTTAGATATAAGAGTGACTACACCTCCCTAGGCACTTTAATACATATACTTTAGTATTCAAACTCCAAATTTATATCAAACCAAACTCCACCTTCACATCAATATATATTACCCCATACTTCTTTATGCATACATATATCACTAGCCGCCATCATCAATACTTGTTTTTTCATACAATATACTATTGTCATATTTTTTCTTTTTTTCTTCTTTTTTTTTCTTTTCAAGTGGCTTCGATTCACAACTCTTTTTTTTTTCAATGCACCTTTCTCCTTATTTCAATTGTTCCACTCAAAAGCCAACTTACAACACCCCTTTACACTTTAACTTTTCCATACTTCATTACATTTCCAGTGCTTACGAGAGGTGACAAGGTTCAAATATATGATCGATTCAAACAAAGGGGTATGGCTTGTAATGTGGTTACCAAAAAAAACAGGCTTATAGGCTCAACGGGGTTAACTACGCTACACAACAATTAGGTGGGTAAACTTTATATATCTGGCTTAACAAAGAAACTTTTATATCACTTCCTAGACTGAACAATACTACTATTTTTCTTCGCACACACACAGGGCAAGTTCTAGACATCAAATGCAATGCATATAATACATACAAAATATCACACTGACATGACAAATAACTCATTCAGGATTGGTTCTATCACGACACTCCAGTCAAAGCAGTTAAGCAAATTTAAGAATCCACGATTTAAGGTATTTATCCTAGAGTAAAAAATTGAGCCTAAGCGTCACAACCAGAGTACTGACTATTCTCAAGGCATCACAAAGTTCAGAAATATTTCTTCGATTAATTTCTCAACCATGTGGTTCCTACTCCTAAAAATTAAAAAATACCTACACCCGGTTTAATTAAAAACCCTTGGAAAAGAACCGCGGTCCAACGAAAAACCAAGGGGGAATTACTACACTACCTAAAACAAAAATCTTTTTGGTATTTTCTTTAGACTTACTTCCCTCAAGAAAACTGTCTAGGAGATCCATCGTCGGGAAGAGTCCACATATTTCTAATTTTATTTTTGTTTTGTTCTACCTAAAATAAAAAGACTAACAGAAAAAGCTACAAAAGTTACAAAAAAAAAAGAAAAACTTACTAACATGAAAAGCTAAAACTACTAACAAGAAAGCACACTAAACACAACAAACCACAACAAATATTTACAACACCCCACACTTAAATCATGCAATGTCCTCAGTGCATCACATATAGACAAAACAAGAAGTAAAAATAAGGTGCAAGAAACTCCCTGATCAAGCAGCGTCGTCATCCTCTGACGCTCTCATCCTTCATCATGTTCATCCTCTCCATTAGTTTTGCTTTCCATGATCTTTCGGACAAACGCTTGAATCACTATATGCCTCCACTTTGAACTTATGAATTGGACCCCAAGTTTTGATTCTGCTATATGATCATGCTCCTGGGGTGGTGGAACGAATCTGACTGGCCCAATAAAATAATGTAGTAATCTGCACTTCTTGGCCTTTATATGAGATGTGTATTCCCGACTTTCTGGCAAGAAGAATATCATAGTGTAGGCATCTTGTTCCTTATTCCTTGACTCCTCAAATGGTTCGGATGAATCTATTTTCATATCATCATCCAAACACAATGCGAAAAAATGCTTGGAGTGTGTACCAATTCAATCAACATCCTCAACACTAATGACACTAGGTTCAACAAAATATGTATCATCAATGTCCTTGGTTAAATCTAGTATCTTTTCTACAACATTGACATCCTCAAAATCTAGTCTGATTGATTGTTGGTGTTCTACTCTGCCTTCTCCACTAGCACCTCCTGTAAGACATCATCCCTGGGTTCTTTGTTCCTATTAACCATATGAGATGGCAGTGGCTTCAGTTCCAACTTGGGTGATTCTTCAACAGATGGCTTGGCTAGACCCTTTTTCCTTCAAGTGCTAACACCCATTCTGCCAGTTCTTCCCCATTTACCTCACCCAAATTCATCAAACATGCAGCAAGGGGATCCTCAATAGTTAAGGACGTATCATCTTTCTCCACTATCACATCCACAACATCAATGAGAGAGCAATTGGCTAATTCAATTGGTCGCCTCATGGATTTTTGCACATTGAATGTGATTTCTTCATCGTTTAGTCTCATCTTGAGCTCCCCAGTTTCACAATGAATGAGTGATCTGCCTGTGGACAATAATGGCCTTCCCAAAATTATGGGAATCTCTTCATCCACTTTACAATCTAGTATCACAAAATCAGCAAGGAACACAATCTTCCCCACTTGCACCAATACATCATCTAGAATGCCCGACGGTCTCTTAACCGTTTTGTCAGCTAGCTGCAATAACATAAAAGTTGGTCTGGCTCTACCAATCCCCAGTCTCTTGTAAATGGCCAGGGGCATGAGATTAATACTGGCCCCTAAATCCATAGTGCTTTGGCAAAAGCAAAATTGCCAATGGTGCAGGGAATTGTAAAGCTCCCTGGATCAGACAACTTCTCTGCAATTGGTCGTGTCACTACAGCACTGCAAGTCTGAGTAAGAGTCACAGTTTCCAAGTCTTGAAAATCAAATTTTTGGGACATCAAGTCCTTCATCATCTTCGCATATCCAGGCATCTCCTTTAGAGCATCAATTAGAGGAATGTTTACCTGTATCTGTTTCAACATATCCAAGAACTTTTTGTACTGTTCATCCTTTTGGTATTTGACAAGCCTCTGAGGGAATGGAGCTGGCGGTCTCTTTTTCCCAGTGATTTGGTACTTTTCTTTCTCATCCACCACCTCAACTACCGGCTTCTGGGATATCTCCATTTCTTTTTCAGCCTCACTCTGCGCACTGGGTTCTCCTTCAGTAGGTTGCACTATTACCTTGGTCAAGTTTGTTGAATCAGCAAGTTCAATCGGCACGGGTACCAGTGTCTCGGCCTGCCTGCTTTCACGAGCTATCTCCAGTTCCAAGTCTAAGTCCCTGCCATTGCGGAGACTCACTGCCATCAGCTGCCTTGGGCCCTGTTCCTTAGGATTTACCTGAGTATCTGCAGGTAAAGTCCCAAGAGGACGATTGTTCACTGACATAGATATCTTGCCCAACTGCACTTCAATATTTTTAATAGCTGCATCATGTACATCTACTCTCTCACTCATTTTGGCCGTTGACCCAATAACCTGTTGCATCATCGCTTCAAGCCTGGAAAACCCATCTTCTTGCCTTCCCCCCTATTGTTTCTGAGGAGGGTGGTATGCTTGTTGTTGATTCTGATAGTTATAACCTTGTGGCCTCTGATATGGTGTTGCATTACCTTGTGGTCTCATGGCACCCATGTTTCCATCTTTCTGATGTTGGTGAGGTGGTCTATACGGTTGAACTTGCTGACCCCAGTTCTGCCCCCCTTGTCTCTGGCCTCCATAATTTGATACATAATTCATGTTTTCTGGATAAGGAAGGTGATCACATTCTGCATTCCACTGATTACCAAATGGTTGACTAATGCAAGATGTGCATAAGCCCCCATTGGTTGTATCCACGATATGTACCTACTGTTTTTGCCCTGATTCCTCCACCTTCTTAGTTAGTATGCTCATATGTGTTATTAAGGTGGCCACGTTCTCCGCAATAGTATTGGATGGATCAAAGGGCACTGAGTGAACTACATGAGTAATGGGCGCATTCTTGGTTGTCCATCCTGAATTCTACGCCATTTTATCAAGCAGGATCTGACTTTCTCTCCATGTTTTGCTCAAGAGTGCTCCACCAGCTGAAGCATCAACATTTTCCTTTACAGTATCAGCCAGACCCATATAAAAATGTTGCCCCAACATCTGCTCAGGAATACCATGGTGTGGACAGATAACCAACATTCCTTAAATAGTTCCCATGTCTCCTGCAATGTTTCAACTGGTTTCTGTTTGAAGCTCAAGATTTCATCAATTTGTTGAGCTGTCTTGTTGGGTGGATTAAATTTATTCACGAACTGCTTAACTAACTCCTCCCATGTGGTAATGGAATTGATGGGGAGTGAGTTTAGCCAAGTGTGGGCTGCTCCAGTCACTGAGAATAGAAACAACAACAATTTTATTGCTTCCTGAGTGACGTTTGACTGCCTCTGTGTTTTGCAAATCGACAGGAAGAAATTCTTCAAATGCTGTTGGGGGTCTTCGATGTATGATCCTGAGAATAGTCCCTTGTTCTGCAACAAGTGCAACATATTATTTGTAATCTGGAAGGACTCAGCCTGTATTTGAGGGACTAGTATTGCAGTGGCCAAATTCTCTGCCGTGGGTTGTGCCCAGTCATATAAAGGAGCCTCTGCCCCTATCTGCGCAACTGGGTCTACCACATCATCCCCATTGTTGCTCCTGTTGTTTGGATCTTCCATGTCGAGTTCAAGTTGTTCAATTGATGGTTGTTGTTTGCTTTTCCGGTTAGCCCGATTTAGGGCCTTGAAAACTTTCTCGGGGTCTGATAAGGCTTCAAATACTTCACCAGTTCTCGATGAGTTTCTAGGCATGCACCTGTACAACCAAGTTAGAAAACGTTAAAATTTCAATGTATAAATGAAAATTGAAGAAAATTGACTATATTTAAGAATTTTGTATCTCTTCCAATTCCAATTGATAACACCGTTAATTCCTCGGCAACGACGCCAAAATTTGATCACGCTCAATTGTGTCTTATAAAAAGACTAAACGGGCGTTGCAAATATATCTGAGTATTTAGCCCAGAGTCGAATC
>ML355900.1:0-25241 GCA_005239505.1 Nicotiana paniculata | reverse complement strand
GATAAGCCCCAACCCGTTAAACCCGTTAACAATTAACCGGTAAGAACCCGTAACCGCAACCCACCCGGTTAAAAAAAATGTAGCCGACCCGGCCCGGCCCGGCCGTTAGACACCCTTAGGATCCACTTTAATGCCCTCTGCACATACAACATGCCCCAAAAAGGCAATCGAGTTTAACTAAAACTCACACTTTGAAAACATGGCGTACAACTGACTATCTCTTAGAGTTTGAAGTACCACCCGAAGATGTTGCTCGTACTCCTCTCGAGTGTGGGAGTAGATCAAGATATCGTCAATGAATACGAACACAAAAGAATCCATGTATGGTTTAAATACACGATTCATCAAATCCATAAATGATGTTGGGGCATTTGTCAGGCTAAATGACATCATTAGGAACTCATAATGATGTACCATGTCCGGAAAGTTGTCCAATGCCCTAATATTTAACAAATGGTAGCCAAATCACAAATCAATCTTCGAAAACAAATTGGCGCCCTGAGGCTGATCAAATAAGTCATCAATCATCGGCAAGGGATACTTGTTCTTGATAGTGGCTTTGTTCAACTGTCGATAGTCTATACACATCCTTATCGAACCATCCTTCTTGTTCACGACAACACGAGCGCACGCCAAGGCGAGACACTAGGTATAACAAATCCCTTATCAACCAAATCGTGCAAATACTCATTCAGTTTCTTCAACTTCGATGGCGATGTACGGTACGGTGGAACAGAAATGGGCTGAGTGCCTAGAGTCAAGTAAATACAAAAATTAATATCCCTATCGGGTGGAAACTCTAGCAGGTCTGCAGGAAATACCTTTGGAAAATCACGCATAATAGGTATTGAATCCATAGAAGTAACCTCCGCACTAGAGTTACGAACATAGGCCAAATATGCTAGACATCCCTTTTCGACCGTATGCCAAGCCTTCACATAAGAAATAACTTTGCTAGTAGATTTGACAAGAGTCCACATCCACTCTAATTGGGGAAATCCCAACATGGATAAGGTCACCGTCTTGGCGTGATAGTTCAATATATCATAATAATGCGACAGTCAACCCATGCCTAAATAACATCAAAATCGACCACATCAAAAACTATGAAATCTACACTAGTATCAAAGCTGCCGATAAAAACCATACACGAGCAATAAACACGATCTAAAATGATATAATTTCTCACAGGTGTGGACACATATACAGAAACACTCAAAGAATCACGAGGCACAATCAAATATGAAGCAAAATAGGACGACGTGTAGGAACAAGTAGAGCCCAGATCAAATATAACTGAAGCATCTCTATGGAAAATAGGAACAATACATGTGATGAAGGCGTCATATGACCTGCCTCGGGCCTAGATGGGAATGCATAAAAATGAGGCTAGGCCCCACCACTCTGACCTCCGCCCCTCGAGCTACCCCTAGCTGGCTGGCCTACACCTCTAATGATCTGACCTCCACCTCAAATGACCAAAACCCTGCCCCTTAGCTGGCTGTGAGGGCTCTGAAGCAACCGGTTCTAGCATGATGGCAAGAGAACCCTACTGAGGTTTGCTACTCGACAATCTAGGGAAATACCTCCTAATGTGACCTATGTCCCCACACTTAAAGCACTCTCTCGGTTGTTGAGGCTGCTGAATTTTAGACTGACCCTGACATACCGGATAGTCGTTGTAGTAACTCTGAAGCGGTGGTGCATTGATAGGAGCTGAATGTTGGCTGCTCAGGACGGGACCCATAAGAACCATGACTTCCCGAAGCACTTTGGGCTACCTGGAGAGCCGGCTGAATCGTCATAGGAGGATGGCCTCTACCAAAATAACCACTGCCTCCAGACGAGGCTATTGAAGCAACCAAAATGACGTGGTTTCTTCTCAGATGTCAACCCTTTGCCCCGAACAAGAACCATCTCAATTCGTCGAGAGATCTCTATGGCCCTCTAGAAGGAAATATCATCCCCACTCTCTCTCTCTCTCTCTCTCTCTATCAATATGGTTCAACATGGTTGCATGACGGGCCAAGTCCACAAATCTGGTCTCGTACTGGGTGACGGTCATACCACCCTGATGAAGGTGCTCAAACTGCCTACGGTACTCCTATTTGAGAGTTAAAGGAATAAACTTCTCAAGCAATAGCTGTGAAAATTTGATCTCAGGTAAGTGAAGGTGAACCGATTGATCTTCTCTGCTTAAAATCCTACCACCACCTCTTGGAAGTGTCGATCATCTGGAACACTGCAAAGTCGAACTCATTGGTCTCAACATACCCATGTTGCACAATACCTTGTGGAAATGGTCCAAGTACTCATGTGGGTCACCAGAGGGTGCACCGATATAATGAACATGAAATAGCTTAGTTAATTTATCCAACCTCATCAATCCCTTAGAATAAATCGCAGGCCTCTCTCCGGGCTATGTAGCAACTACGGGCTAAACTACTGCGACTAGTGGAGGTGTCGGAGTCTAGTATAGTGGAGTCATCTACTGTGGGGTGTGTATGGCAGGAGTCTATGATCCTCCCCTAGCCTGAGAGATGGCTAATTCCATAGGAAATGCTCCGGTCAGAGCCACACTCTCCATGAGTCCAACTAAGCGGACTAGAGCATCCTGAAGTATAGGAATGGCTATGAATCTCTTTAGGACCTGAGCGAGTACGCCTGAATTAGAACCTCCTCCTCATGGTCAGTTTGAGGCTCCACCATGGGTGTTGTTGTTGCTCGCGCTCTAGGATGAGCTCTGCCTCTTCTTCGGCCTCGGCCCTTACCCCTGGTAGTGGCTGGAACAAGGGGATCTGGCTCCTGCCCGGCAGTAAACATTATGCAAGTTCTCACTATCTGCGAGAGAACAAGAGTAGAATGGTTCAAACATCAATAATCGAGATAAACGGCACGATAGATAAAGAAAGAAGTGAAGTTTTCCAAAAGCCTTATAGGTTATAAAAGAAAAGTATAGACGTCTCTGTACCGATCCTCCAAACTCTACCAAGCTTGCTCATGACTTGTGAGACCTAGGCATCCTAGTGCTAGGCAAGATAGTGATAGCTATATTTACTAACCATTTTTAATAATTCAAACCCAATAAAATCAACAAAACTGAACAGTCAAAAAATAGAATGAATAAACTAATAAGCGACGAAATCCAAATACAAATCTCGAAACTGGTGTCACGAATAATGAGTGTCTAGGGTACTACAAAGAATAGTGTCAATAAAATAACATAACTGTATGAATCAAAATAAACAACAAAGATGATATACAAGGGGACATCAGTGCTGCGGATATCGTGCAACTATACCTCAAGTCTCCTCTGATAGCTAGATCCGAGCAAATCTCACTCAGCGCTACTGGGACCAACTTCGGTATCTGCATAACAAGTGCACAGTGTAGTATGAATACAACCGACCTCATGTAATATGTAAGTGTCGAGCCTAACTTTGAAGATGTAATGACGAGGCTAAGACGGGTCACTTACAATAACTTGTACGGAATAATAATAATAACATAAAAGATAGAAATGGAAATAAGCAGTTAACTCATAACAACAAAATCAAAATTCTACTACCAAAGAGTCCAGAATAACAAGTCTTATAAACTCATCTCAAATACTGAGGTAAATCTAACAGTCACAAACAAATACAATTTATACAATCCGTTGCGCGTAACCTGATCCCGCCATATCATCATCTATCAACATCATAATCCGTCCTTATTCCGCCATTTCAATTCAATACCTTTCAATTTCCTTTAGGGCCTGCAACCGCTCCCCAGACAATTTCAATCAACAATAGAATTCAACCACCAAAATTTAAAGGAACTTCTACATCACAAGAGTAAATGTATAAGGAAATGAAGAATCACATAATAATCCAAGAATCTCTAACAATTTGAATGTCTCAACTTTACCAACTCATCGATATCTGCCAATTAACAACTCATACAAATGAAACTAATACATAGAAGGCGGAAAATTCTACAAAACTATAAGACAAGTAAGACATATGAAAATTTAAATATGCAAGCAAACCAAATAGAGACAAGTAGCAAATAAGCATAGAATTAAGGAACGGGTGGACATTTAATACAAGGATAACTAAATGACTAGTAACAATTATGGCATGGAAGTTAAATAAGCATGTGGAAATTAATACATGTAACAAGATATACTATGAAGTAATGAAAACATGAAAACAAGTAACATAACGGCACATATACACTCATCACCTCAAATATACGTTGTTTCCCACGTAATTACATAACATGTAGTTCAAGGGTTCATAATTCCCTCAAATCAAGGTTAGACCCAACATTTACCTGACTCTGCAACTCACGCAATCAATCAACCACAGACTTGCCTTTTGAATAGGCCTCTAAACCAACCAAATCTAGAAAATTATTGACTAAATAATTCAAAATAGGCTTTAGAAACTACCCACAAATGAAAGAGGTTCAATTTTGATCATTTTTGAAAACGTCAACAAAACTCAACCTCAAGACCAATTTGTCAAAACCGTGATTCAGACCAAAACCTAATTACTCATNCCCCTGCCCCGAGCTCGATTATGTGATTCTTTGGAAATCCGGCCCCAATTTGTGGTCTAAATATCAATTTTACAAAAATCCCCAATTCTATTCAAATCTCTAATTTCTACCGTGGAAATCCTAAATTTGATGTTGAAGTCTCATTAAATGTAATGGGTAATTGAAAATAAATCGATTAAAGTCACTCACCGATGAATTCGGGAAGAAAAAGTCTCTTGGCAAATTGCCTGTAGTGTGTTTAGGGTTGGTAAATTATGAGAAATTAGTTATGTCCCGTTTTTTCCCTCTTTTAACCAACTGTAGATGACGCAATTGCGAAGTCTTGTTCACAATTGCGAACATCGCAAATGCGAGACAAAGGTCGTAAATGAGAACCTTGTCTCAAATCAACAGATGTCGCAAATGCGACAATAGGGTCGCAAATGGAAAGTTCCTGCCTTCGCAAATGCGACTACTGCCTTCACAATTGCGAAGGAGTACAATTTTGCCAGGCATCACAAATGTGAACAAGTGATTGCAAATGTGATCTTGAGATGTTCGCAATTGCAAACCTTTTTCTCGCAAATGCGAGGTTATCCATTCCCAATCCCTCCGAATTCAATTTCGAGCATACGCCCAAGTCCCACGTCATGATACGGACCCACCAGGATCGTCAAAATACCAATCCGACTCCGTTTACAAAAAATATTGACCGTAGTCAACCCAAACAATTTTTATGGAAAAAATTCACATTTTCTACAATGTTTCACTTACATACTTTCCAGAATAAGACAAGGACTGCGCATGCAAATTGAGAAATGCTAAACATATCTAATCAAGGTCTTGGAACGTGGAAATAGAGGCTAGATTTGAAAATGACCTATCCGGTCATCACACCTATGTGGATTGATATGATTGGATCGGGTTGCGTGCCACAACTGTACTATGATGAGATGTAACTCCATATGCTTATTTCGTGTGTTTTTCTTTTACTAGTTTGAAAATAAATCATAGGAAGATGTTAATATTACCCCATGTGCTTAACTTGCTTAGTAGCCTTCTTATTTAACTTTTTTTTGCTATTATTTGTTATGTTTGAATCATACTTGTTTAGTGTATGAAATCGCGTTGTGTGGGGCTCCATATGGTTTGATTTGTCGGTTGGGTTTCTTGTATTGGCAGAGATGAGATTTCTAGACCTCAAAATTGCACTGTCGTATTGGGATGAGGAATGTTTGGGAGAAGAATACCATATTTCTGCATAGAATTGGGCTATAGTCCTTGCCGGACGTGAGGGCTCCATGACTTGTTGATATTTGAATATTTGTTATGATTTTTGTGTGTTTCTTTCATTATCGGCAATGTACAAAGGTTTTGAATGAGGTTTTATTTATATGAGGTTTACTACCGGTACGAGATTCATTTTCGGGAAACTATTGTAGTCAAAAGTTATTGTTGTGACTATTTGAGTTATGTGGTATAGCAGGTGATTACATATGGGGTGATGGTTATGGATTGGTTAAGTTTTTCCAGACTTATGCCTTATGGATGTGAGAATTGTATCTTATAATGAATTCCTAATATTCGAAGCTGGGTTACAAGGTTTATGGATTATGTTGAAGGAAGGATATTCAGTTGTGTTGAGTTGGCAGACTTATATGGATTGGGGTGACGCAAGATCACCCACAGGTATGTGTACGATGAACTCATGCAATGATTTTATGTCTTTGGAATGACTCTTGGGACGATCAAGGATGAATACATGTTTAAGTGGGGGAGGATGTAACAACCCAATCGGTCATTCTGTGCATTTACATTCTGTTCAACTGTTTAAATTCTTGATCTATTATGACTTGTTTGAATCATCGGTTTTGGTCTTCAGGTGCCTATCTCATATTAGAAGCTTTAAGTTGGAAGAGTTAACCAAGTTTGACTTTTGTGTAATTGACCCTGTATCGGAGTTTTGTGGTTCCGTTAGGTCCTAATGGTGATTTTAAACTTGGGCGTATACCCGGATTTGCATTTGGATATTTCTAGAAGATTTCAGCATAATTTGGCAAAAGTGAAAATTTGAAGGTTTGGAATGTTCATAAGTTTTAATGGGAGTTTACTTCGATGTTATTGGATTTGGATTGTGGTTTCGGGAGTCGAAATAGGTTCGTTATGTCATTTGGAACTTGTGTGCAAAATTTGATGTTATTACTAGTTGATTTGATATGGTTCGACACGAGTTTTGGAAGTTAAAAGTTCATTAAGTTTTATTAAAGGCGCGATTCATGGTTTTTGGTGTTGTTATGTATGATTTGAGGCCTCGAGTAGGTATGTATTATATTTTGGGACTTGTTGGTATGTTCGGACGGGCTCCCAAGAGGCTAGGGTGAGTTTTGGACGAATTTCGGACCATATTGGGTTTGTTGGTTTCTGGTGTTTCAGCTGTGTTACGTGATCACGAGAGAGAAAACGTGATCGCTATGTGTAAATTGTCAATGGGGCTGGTTAATCTTCGCATTCGTGATGGGTATATAAAGTTCACGTATAAGGAATTTGGTATGAGAGATTTGAGCATCGCCTTTGCGGGATTGTTTGTGTGTTCGCGATGATTGGTGACCTGTTGGTCTTCGCGTTTGCGGGCTTAGTGTCGCATTTGCGTAAGGACTTTTGAAGCTGGGCGGATATTGTTTTCGCGATCGCATAGATTACCACTGGGTAGTGCATATAAGTATTCTATTTCGGACCTTTAGTTATTTTATAACATTTTGAGTTTGGGAGCTCGGATTTGGGCAATTTTGGAGGCGATTTTCCCCACATGGATTGGGATAAGAGTTTCCTACTCGGTTTTGATTATATTATGTGATTCCATCTTGTTTGTTATTTGATTGATGATTTCAATAGAGAAACTGGAGATTTATGTCTAAAGTTTCCTAAAGTGATTAATTGAGTTTAGAACATCGATACGGAGTCGACTTTGCATAAAATTAGTATGGTTGGACTCGTATTCGAATGGGTTATCGGAATTTGTGAGTTTTTTTGGGATCTGAGATGCGGGTCCAGGTTGAATTTTTGGTTGATTTTGAGAAAATGTGTAAAGATTTTACCTTTATCGTATAGGTTTGCTTCCTATGACATTATTTGATGATTTTGAGTTGCTTTTGGCTAGTTTCGAGTCATTCGGAGGAGGATTTGAGCGGGATGGCACTTTTGTAACGACTCGATCGGTCGTTTTGAGCATTTTCACTCTACAAGGTAGTTTGGGGGCACACGTAGCTCCGTATGACGTATTAGTACTTGTGTCCAAAATTTGAGTTCATTCCGAGTTGATTTGATATGTTTCGGCGTAAGTTTTGGAAATTGAAAGTTCAAAGTTCATACATTCCGATTTGAGGTGTGATTCATTGTTTTGATGTTATTATGTGTGTTTTGAGGCCTCGAGTAGGTATGTGTTATGGGACTTGTTGGCATGTTTAGAGTGGGTCCTGAGGAGCTCGGGCGCATTTCGTATTGATTTCGGATCATTTTTCCTCGATTCTCCACTGCTTGGTTTGCTGATGTCTAGTGCACCCAGTGTTCTTCGCGATCACTGATTGAGGGATGCGATCGCGTAAGGAAAAAAATTGAGGATGGGTGGTTCTTCGTCGCGTTCGTGAATATGGGTCCGCGTTCCCATAGGTTACTGCAATCGAGCATCGTGTTCGCATAGTTGTGCACGCATTCGCATTGTAGAGCTGAGCTGGGCAGGTCTTCATGGATTCTTCATCGCGTTCGTGAGCCTGGGGCCGCATTCACGTAGGTTCTTTTCGAGATTGAGCAGTTCGTGCTTCACGATCGCATAGCTTATTACACGATCTTGTAGTGTTTTTGCGGGGGCAATGCATCTTGTTCTTCGCGATCGCGAGGAAATTTCCGCGATTGCGATTTATTGATTAGCCCAGTGATTATAAAGTACTCTATTTCGAGGGTTTCGGTCATTTTTGCATTTTGGGAGCTATGGAGCTCAAATTGAGGCGATCCTTGAAGCAATTTTCACCATATGAATTGGGTTAAGTGTTCTCTACTCGATTTTGGTTATATTTCATAAATCTATCTTCGATTTTAGCTTTTGGCGGATGAATTTTAGAGAGGAAATTGGGGGTTTTGGCCTAAAGTTTCATAATATGAATTTCTGAGTTTGGAATATCGAATTGAAGTCGGAATTGAGTGAAATTAGTATGCTTGGACTCGTAATTGAATGGGTTGTCAGATTTTGTGAGTTTTGTCGGGTTCCGAGGTGCGGGCTCAGGCTAGGCTTTTTGGCCGATTTCGATCTTTGATTCAAGATTTGATCTTTTACGAACGAGATTGGTTCCTTTAGCATTGCTTGATGTATTTGAATTGTTGTTAGTTAGTTTCGAGTCGTTCAGAGGTTGGAACGCGCGGGATGGCACCTTTGGAGAATCGCTTGGCTTGCTCGGCATTGGTATTGGCTCGTTCGAGATAAGTAACTCTTCTAAACTTAGTGTTGAGGATATGAAACTCCGCATTACGTGTTATGTGATTGGTATTGAGGTGACGCACATGCTAGGTGACGAGCGTATGGGCGTTCACCCTGTGAATTAGGACTCTGTTGTTTCCATGGCACTGTATAGTGGCCCTATTTTTTTGATATATGTGTTTTCACCATGTGATAAAGTAATTAAGCTGTCGATCATGCTAAATATCATGTTTAGGCTTTATGGTGATTTTGTTGGGACCCATAGCGGTCGTTTCACTGATTTCATAGATACTTCGTACTCAGTCATAGTCATGCATTCATATCATATCTCAGTCTCAGTTATTGTTTATTGATACATCATATCATTGTTGTCGGGCTAGTTTCATGATATTGTGAGCCCGTGAGTGACACTAGAGAGATTGATGACTCAGTGAGGTTGGGAGCCTGATTACGAGTGACAGTTATGGGATCGGGATCCACGCCGCAGCATGTTATATTGATTTATGCGTAGATCTGACTTATGATAGCACTTGGGCTGTAGGAGCCCCTCCAGAGTCTGTACACACCCTCATTGAGCGCGGTTGATTATATTGAGAGATTGATCTTCCCTGGACATGGATCTTTTCCGAAGTATTTATATGTACCTGGAGATGGATCTTCTCCATGGGGCCGGATTAGCTTTCCTCGGTACTGAGTCCCTGATGGTCAGTGATGTATATATTCCGGGATAGATCTTCCTTGGTCCGTATGGTCCATATATAGTACTGAATGGTTGAGCATGATAAGTGGAAAGTGTGAAACAATGATATTGAGTATTCTAAGAGTGTGAGCACATGATTCATCTCCTAGATACATGACATTTGCATGCACACATGACATACAGGCATAGAGATGCATTTTTCCTCATGTTATATGGTATCACGTCATTCTTGACTTATTATACACATTGTTATGTGGGCATAGAGAGGTATTTTATACTTGTTATTTGGAAAGAAAATGAAGCATTTTATTTATTGTGGAAAGGATATTTGGGAAATTGCAATTTTCAAACTTACTCGTATTTTTGGCATTTTGGGTATGAGATTTGGGATTTATCACTGAGATACTTGAAAAACATGACCATTTTCTTGAACTGTGAACGAGCTGAGCATTTTTACTTCAGAGATACCCTTTTTTTTACTTGTATTATGTTGTTATGAACTGTTAGTGAGATACAGGTATTGAACACGACCTAGTGTTAGTTCGTCACTGCTTTCAACCTAAGGTTAGATTTGTTACTTACTGAGTACATGGGGTCGGTTGTACTCATACTACACTTCTGCACCTTGGTGCAGATGTTGACTGCTGACGTTACTATGATCGACGGGAGCTGGAATTAAAGATGTACTCGCGTTCCCGTTGTAGCTGTCCCTTGTTCGTGGTAGCTTTTGATCTATAAAACTCTGTTTATGTACTTTTCAAACATATGGTGTATTTATTTCATTTCATCTTTGTAAATTCTATTCTTAGAAGCTCATGATTCCTACTATCAGTCCTCGGGGTAATGTATAAGATTCTGATAATTTATTTTCTTAATTGTCTTGTTAAATATTATTGAAAGTGCTTAATTATTATTTGGCTTACCTAGAGGGTTGGATTAGGTGCCATCACGACTAGTGAATTTTTGGGTCGTGACAACTTCTAGTGTATCGATTTGGCTTGGTCGAGGTAAGTGTCTTGCCTAACTTTGTTGGGAGAATTTTTCCTACTAATTGATATTGTTTGATACATTCGGGGTTGACATATATATATGAGGTGACGAGCATATAAGCATGTGCCAGGGTTATTCATGCTTGGGGATAGATTATACGATTATTTGTGCCTTGTAGGCTTATGTGACCTTTTTACCTCATGTTTTACTTGACTTCTAGATTAATATGGATATGAAGGTAAATGCTAGAGACCATGATTTTAGCTTATTATAACTTGATTGAAATTTGACGGAATTTTTGTGAAATTATTGATGTGCTAAATTTGATTTTCATTATACTTAATCACAAATACATCGCTACAACTATTATTCTTGAGATATTGGATTCTATACTTGAGTTGAAGATTATTTTTGAGATTTGTTGAGGTTCTTGAACGATAAGGTTCTTAAGGATTGTTGAATGTTTATTGGCTTGAAAATTTTGATTGATATTCAATTGGAACATTCGCTTAATCACTCTCCTTGATGTTGTTCATGCTTCCTACCTTTCTTGTTATTGACATACATGTGCTTGTTGAGGAAGAGTGTAAAGCACAAAGGATGATGCCGTTCCATTGCATATATATTATCATGTGAGGAAGAGTGTAAAGCATGAAGGGTGATGTCGTGTCATTTCATTTACATTATCATGTAAGGAAGTGTGTAAAACACGAAGGGTGATGTCATGCCATTTCATTTACATTATCATGTGAGAATGAGAGTAAAAGCACGAAGGATGATCCGATACCATTATTTTCATATTATCATGTGTTCATGATACGAAGGGTGTTTCCGTCCAGGCGAGGACGAGAGACATGCAGTATGTTGTGATCTTTTCCTTGTGTATACGTTCATTCCTTTATCTCAAGTTGTTACTATTGCACTTATGTTTTCTACGTGACTTGTCATTGTTGTTTTGTCTTTGTCCTCTATCTCAGTTGTTGTTTTATTGTCCATGAATTCTATCTGTTTAACTTGCAAATATCATGTTTCCCTCTTGTTTGTCATATCTATATCTAGGTCGTTTCTCATTTGTTTCACTTTCGTATAAGCCTTCTACTATGTTGGTTATTCATGCTTTCTATTTGCTTAGCTTATAAAGATCATGCATTCATTCATGTTTGTAATATCTATATTTAGGTGTTCTGCCATGTTAGGTAGTGAAATTTATGTTTCTCTACCTTAAATGCTATCATTACTTCTATGCCTTGTATCTAGTCTATTACCGTTACCCATATGCATTGCATTGTTCGTTATTGCTACCTGTGGATCTCCCTCTTTATCGTTATTTTTATTGGCATTTCTTTCACCTGGTTGGTATTGTTATATATATGCTATGTAAGAAAGAGATAAATGCATGAAGGGTTTTGCCGTGCCAATTGAGTTGACTTACATTTATATATTTTGTGAGGATGAGATAAATGCACGAAGGTGTTTCCATGCCATTTGATTTGATATCTTGAGTAAATTTCTCACACCATGAAAGTCATGAATTTACTACCATAATTTCTTCTAGTAATCATTTATTACCTCGCATAGTCGTTTTCTCGTACTCTTATATGTTATGTTCTAGAATTGTTTCTATTGCTAATCTATTGCACAGGTTATAATAGTGAGTATCTTCTAACTAAAAAGTCTCATCACTACTTCAATGAGGTTAGACAATATACTTACTGGGAACATGGGGTCGGATGTACTCATACTATACTTCTGCACCTTGTGTACTGATTTTGGAACTGGAGTAGCGGTGTATGGCGGGTGCTGGCATTGAACATGTACTTACATTCCGATTATTTTGCCACTTGTCATTGGTAACATTAGGTTTTGCTAATATGCCTATTAAAGTTCAAACATATGATGTATTTATTCGTATCAGCTTTTATAAATTCTAAGTCTTAGAAGCTCATCATTCGTACAACCAGTGATTTGTATAGAAAGTTCAATTATTTAATCCATTGTCTCTTATTACTTAATTTGAGTTGTGTTGATTGTATTAGGCTTACCTAACAGGTTTGTTTAGGTCCCATTATCACTAGGCAGATTTTGGTTCGTGACATATAGTAATTATTAGTATAAACTTAAGCTAAAAAAAGCAAACTGGGAATGATTTCACAATGCTTCCTGTCACTATCACACATTAAATGTTACAAATAGCTGATAGAGTCCCAAATCCCATTCCATAAAATTGCTACTCGTGTTGTATTTTTTTTATAAGTGCTCTTTTTGTTCCCAGCAAAATGGCCTCGTAGTCACTTAAACTTGTACTGAATTTTAAAGTTGATGTATAAATTTTTTATTTTTCTTTTTTAGCACATCAACTCAACCAATTGAGTAGAAATAAATCCCTTCGCCGGAGCATGTCGCTCAATTTCTTGACAGGAAGAACACGTTAAATTGTAAGAATATTTATTATTTTACATATGTCATCTGTGGGTCCCTTTTTCTAAAACTAATTTATAAGAATTTCTTTCTTATTTTACTTTACTATTTGTTCTACACATTTTATCCGCTGCTACCGGGGGAAAATCTCAGCCATCATTTGACCACATGCCTCAATTGTAACAATTCGGACGGTCGTTTTGAGAGTATTAGCCTCAATCCCCTATTTTCTGCTTCCTCTATTTTATTTTATGCTTATGTGACTTTCTGGGAGAATTTCTTTTTGGTTTTGGAGTGAAACGGGACACTTAGTCCCTAAAATAGAAGCTTAGGTTCTAGGAATTTTATCGTAGTGGAAATGGTGTGAAGACGACTCCGGAATGGAGTTTCGTTGGTTCTGTTAGCTCCGTTGGGTGATTTTGGACTTAGGAGTGCGTCTGGATTATGAATTGGAGGTTCGTAGTTGAATTAGGCTTGAAATGACGAAAGTTGAATTCTTGGGAAGTTTGACCGGGAGTGGGCTTTTTCATTCGGGGTCGAATTCCGATTCCGGAAGTTGGGGTAGGTACGAAATGTCAAATGTGACTTGTGTTAAAAATTTGGGGTCAATCGGACGTAATTTGATAGGTTTCGACATCGCTTGTTAAAGTCTTGATTTCATTACTTAGATTAATTTCTTATAGTTATATTTATAGTATGCAATTTCTTTTGGCTAGATTTGGGTCATTCAGAGTCGGAAAGTCGAGGAAAAGGCATACTACTTGATTGACTGGGCGAGATTTGAGGTAAGTGGATTTTCTAACTTTGTGCGGGGAAAATCCCCTTAGGATTTTGCATTGTCGTAACAATATATGATATGTGAGCGCCGTCTACGCGAGGTAACGAGTACGTACACGAGCTAAATGTGGAATTTTTGGTTCTTGCTGAGTTGTCTTCTCTTAATTTCCTTAACTGAGTTTTCTTAGTAGATGTAGTGATCTTGTTTAGCCTAGTATCACATGTCTACGTGCCTTAAATCTTATTTGCAATCTGTGCAACATGCTTATTTGAATTACCTGCTCCTCTTAACTTGAATTAACTCTTTAACTTTAAGATTTCTTGCTGTAAATCCGTTGCTCCTTCGGTTATCTGTTGCATATTTACTTTGGGACTACGAGGCGATTTCTCGAGAGATCCCCCTGTCTTGCATATTTACTTTGGGACTACCAGGAGATTCCTCGGGAGATCCCCCATGTCTTTCATATTTACTTTGGGACTACGAGGCGGCACCTCAGGAGATCCTCACGTCATGCATATTTCCTTTTGGGACTACGAGGCAGTACCTGGGGAGATCCCTCTATTGAGCACTTACTTTTGGGACTACGAGGCGGTACCTCGGAAGTGCCCCTGTTGTTTACCTCTAGTTGTTGTGCTATTATTTTCTGAAAATTCTCGTTGCTTAAATTCTCAATCATTTCAAAAAATTATTACATCTTTTGCCTTGCTTATATTTTAAACTAGTAGGGTCCTGATCTGACCTCGTCACTATTCTACCGAGGTTAGGCTTGGCACTTACTGGGTACCGTTGTGGTGTACTCATGCTACTTTTCTGCACATATTTTGTGTGCAGATCCAGATACCTCCTACCAGCCCCGCCATTAGTAGAGAGTACGTATTGCTGCTACGGAGACTTCAAGGTATATAACATCCGCAGACCTAGGAGTCCCCCTCTATCCTTTTATGGAGTTCTTCTTTATTTTTTCTAGATGCTGATGTATAGGGACAGTTAGCAAAATTCTTTAGAGCTTGTGACTACTGACTACTGGATCTTTGGGAGTTGTTATACTTGGAGTTGTTGGTTTACTTGTACATGTCGAGCGTTAGTTTTTCAGCTTTATCTATATATATACCTTTTGATGTTAAGGTTTAGTTGTTAATTCTGTTGTTATTCAGTTATTCCGCAACGGTTAGGCTTACCTAGTCTTAGAGACTAGGTACTTTCACGACATCTTACGAAGGAAGATTTGGGTCGTGACATCAATCATCCATGAACTTCCATAGATTCCATTCCATCTTTCACTTCTAATAAAATTCATAAAACCTATGCCCCAAGTCAAAAAGTCGATGGACCACCTACCAAAATTCAGTCAAGGCAACAAAAGAGCCGGCGAAGCTATGTCAAAGAAGGACATGAATGGTGAAATTCGTAAGAGAGAAGAAGTTGGACTTTGTAAGTAGAATTTTCCTACCAAAACTCGAAAATTTTTCGATGGTCTTTCTCTTTTTTATATTCTAGTCTGAGATGGATACAAAAAGAAGAGATGGAGTTAATGTGAGAGAAAGGATTGACATAACTTTTTTGATCGTATCCATTGCTTTTCTTTATTTTTCACTACTGATGCCTGAGTTAGGGAAAAAAAGAGCAAGAGGCAGGGAAAGATCGGAGTGAGGTAAGGAGCCGACAACGATGAAAAAAGGGAAGAAGAAACTGAAAGGAGCAAGCGAAATAAGGGTATTACTGATTTTGGGGGGAGGGTTATTTTCTTTCTTTTCAATTTCTTTTTAAATCAAAATTATTGTATTCGTGCGCGTAATTTATGTGACTTGCACACGCTTTGTCCACATCATCTCGACCACTGCCACATGTGCATGGCCAATGGTCAAATAGGTATTTTTGTTACCAAATACGCAAGTTTGATTGTTCAAATAGGAATGATCGAAGTTCTTGTATCTGTTTTGCAAATGAGAGCAAGTTTAAATGGCCATGAGGCCATTTCGCCTTTATTTTATTTTTTTGATAACTGCTATTTTTGCTTCTTATTCACAATAATCTAAAACATGTACCTTCTAAAATGACTCAATACTAACGTTTATATAAAATAAATAACAATAATAATAGTAAAAAGAACAAAGGAAATGTACATGTTTAGACTATAAATCCTAGTTTTTTAAGGAATTACCTCTAAACATGTAGTAACTATTAGTATAACTTAAGCTAAAAATCTAAATTGGGGATGATGTCACACTGCTTCCTGTCACTATCACGCAATACATCTTACAAATCGCTATTTCAATCCATAAAATTGCTACTCGTGGTGTTTTTGTCAAGTGCTTCCTTTCTCCTTCTTCACAATTATCTAACATGTACTACCTTTTAATATGATCGAATATTAAAGTTTATACAAAATATGTAATAATAATAATAATAATAATAATAATAATAATAGTAATAACTTTTAACATGACCGAATACTAAATTTTATACAAAATAAATAATAATAATACTAATAAAAAGAACAAAGGAAATGTACATGTTCACACTATAAATCCGGACATTCTCACGCATGCAGAAGCTTAACATTCTCAATATAAATCCGGACCGGACATTCCCAGTTCGACTCACATGCACTAACTTGGACGGATGTAAGTTAAAAGAGTCGGGTTTAATTGAATCCATATTTTTTAACGTAGAGGATAAATTTATGTGTAAAACTCACTAAAGTTAGAACAAACAATAGATCTGAACACATAGCTTTAAAAATATGCGAAATAGCTTGAGAGACATGTGTACTAGTTTGGTTTTGTCATCCCAGTCCCTCTATTCCACAAAGTTTCAACGGAAAACACCTCTGCTGCTCATTCGCTTGACATGAAAGACACATCATATCCACCTCAGCTAAATTAATGACACATCATTATTTATTACAAAATATTATTTTTTTTTATAAAAGTTCCAAATCTATCCCCTTTTTTCCAAAAAATGAAATCCCAAACAGCCTCACTGTGTCATTGTTACCGGTGAATCTCCCCAAAACCATAAGTTCCCTCCCCAAAATATTACTTCTCAAAATCCAAGCAGTCCTTTTGTTTACCACCTGTTTAGCAGAATACTATGGAAAGTACAATGCTTAACCACCACAATTTAAAACATCTCATAAAGAATTGAAAAAGTAAAGAAAAATAAAGAAAACCATATGAAATTATGATATTTTTTACCCATATGTCAGGGAGCAGCATCTTCCCTGACAATATTGTCGAAATCAAATTTTAGAAGAGGAACTAAAATTGAAGCAGTCTGTTTCATGATACAAGCCATAAATTCCAATTGATTATTTTGAGTCCACTTAATTAACAGCAAGAAGTAAACATACAAGTGATTATTCATACTAACCAGGGAAATCCATGAATTCAGGCCTTCTCATCAGAAATTGAAAAAAAGAAAAACTCAAAATTAAATCAAATCATAGGGATTTTTTATGGCATAACATCCACTTTGAGTAAGNAGGGAGGGATTGGGGGAGAAGAAACGAACAGAAAGAAAAGGCAACGAGATGGGGTGGGGTGCTGGGAAGAAGGATAAGACTACAGTTTTGCTTTTGTTCATTTTTTTTTTTTTTTACTATTTTGAGTTTATCTTTTCATTTGTTTTTTCATCTTATTTTAATAATTTATTGTTCATATTCATGCTCACTGCCCCGCGTGAATTACGCTCATTTTGTCCAGCTCAACATTTTGTTGCCACATAGGTCACAGGTATTTAAAAGTTATGTTTTTTCAAGAAAATATTTTCTTTGAAAATAAGTAGGAATCTTATTCATTTTCCGGTGTTTGGTACGCAAATTAAGAAAAATAATTTCTCAAGAGTACTCTTAAATAATTCAGATACAATAAACATGAAGCCATAAACTTTCGAACCAACAATCTTCCAAACCCACAAATTTTATAAACATCTGAACCGCAAAACTTTCGAAATCGCGAAATTTCGAACCCGTAAACTTTATAATTTTTAAACCCGTAAACTTCCAAACACATAAACCTCCGAACTCATAACTTTGAAACTTGTAAATTTTGAACCTGTAAACCGAAAGATAAAAAACTAAAACTGAAAATATATTAAAAAACATATTTTTCTTTCCGGGGAGGGGGGGAGGGGGGGAAGTGGTGCAGAAAAACAAAAAAGAAAAAGAAATTTGAAATTACAAAAAAAAGGAAAATAAAAAAGAACTTTTTTTGCGCGGGGTTGGGAGGGGGGGCAGTGGTATGGGATGGGGTAGGGAGTGGTCGGTGGGTGGTGCAGAAAAAAGAAAAATTAAAAATTTGAAAATTACAAAAAAAAAAGTAAAAAAAAAATATTGTGCAGGGATGGGGGTGCAAAAAAAACGAAAAAAAAAGAAATTAAAATTACAAAAAACAAAAATATGTTTTTGCGGGGGAGAGGGGAGGGGGATGGGAGGTAGTAGGGTGTGTGGTGACAAAAAAAAACTGAAATTTGAAGAAGAAAAAAAGCCTTCTTGGAGAGAGGTGTAGGCATAGGGTGGGGTTAGGTGGGTGGGTGTGGAGGTGTGGGTAGGTTGGCGAGGGTGGGGAATAGGGTGGGGGAGGAGTTTTGAAAAATATTTTCCCTTCTCTTGATAAGGAAAATATTTTTCTCCAATTGAGAAAAATGAGTTCATAAGGAAAATATTTTCCAAAACATTTAAAATAACCAAACATGAGAAAATTGGAAAATATTTTTCGAAAAATGATTCCCTTCATACCAAACATACCCTAAGCACACTATTAGGTCTATAGCTACAAGGACACCGAAAGCCACGACGGGTGAGAGACCAGGTGTGAATTTACCAACATTGAATAGGCATATATCTACAAGGAAACTGAAAGCTACGACGGTTGAGAGGCCAGGAGTGAATTACCAAATACATTGAATATGCTCATAGCTAGAAGGACACCAAAATCCACGGCGGTCGATAGGCCATGAGTGAATTAACCAAACGCATCGATTAGGCATATAACTAGAAGTACACATGAAGCCACAACGATAACGAGGCCGGGAGTGAATTCACCAAATGCATTGAATAGGCCTATAACTAGAAGGACACCGGAAGCTACAACGATTAAGAGGCCAAGAGTGAATTTACCAAACACATTGAATAGGCCTATGGCCAAAGGTAGCTCCATAAAATTAGTATCCTAAAGCTTAATAAGAGACTTTATACTTAGTTGTAAAAAGATATTTACTAATATGAAGATTCAACTAGTTTAATTCAAAGTTATAAAATATTTTTACCGCTAAAGAGTAGATAATATTTCTTACTTTCTTTTTTATAAATTTTTTGTACTTTTTTATTTTGTCTACAAATATTAACATTGTCTAAATTGAAATAAAATCATAAAATTCATTATTAATATATTTGGGACCTAAATCAAGGCTTTACTAGTCTCATACAAGAGCCACTTGTCTACGCCTGACATTATCAATTAAGATAAGACAACAACGACAACAACACTAAATGCAGTGAATGTGTCATATAATTACCAAATGTGAATGAAGTTGGTTAAATAACACGCATTGTGACGCAGTGGTATGTAAATATTCGTTAGTTATCAACCAGAGGCGGCTCAATGGAACTGGTGGCCTAAAATAAAATAAAATATATTAAAATATCATGAAATTTCTTTCACAAAATTCATATAATATTGAGACACAAAAAAAATCATACATGACTTTAACCTAGTGGTTAGAGCGCAATGCATGATGTGTGGGTTAGACACACATCATATAGTATTGAACTCTCCCCTTAAGTGAAAATAGTAAACGGGTGAGCCCATTATCAATCGTGTTTTGAACCTTGTAATACTTGTCTCGAGGATTTATTAGTTAAAACAAATGAGACGTAAAATAATTTTCTAATGATATGTGCATTAATCAAATGTGACAAAATGAATAGTTAATTTAGAAATATGGGTTGAAATTTAAAAGTAAAATTGTGAGAAACATGAAAAAAAAAAATATACATAAAGGAATAAAAATAATATTGACATTTAAGAAGGGCTTGATTCTAGGACCTTTCTCCCTAGGAATAATTATAAATAGCAAGTTCAACAGCCATTGTAGGGGGAGGATTCTGGGAAAAACTTATGTTATAAGTTCAGAGCTCAATAATATTTATCATCTTGCTTACTAATATTGTCACGAATCAAAACCCATAATAGGTCGCGATGACACCTAACGCGACTGTTAGGCAAGCCCACGAGGGGAATTACAATTATTTACCCCTTTTTAACATTTAAACAAAAGTTTTCCTTTGGAAAGAACAAGATAAGTAGGATTTCATGCAACTATACATGTTATTTTGTAAGAAAAATACCAGTATAATAAGTACATTAGTAGTGATAGAAATGATAAGTACAACAGTAGATACATGCTAAAAAAACTCCAAAATCGGGCACCACAAGTACACGAGCAATCTAGAGAATATACTAATACAACTATTTTCTGAAAGTGATAAACAAAAATAATAAACAAGGTAGAGGGAGACTCCGGTGGTACAGATCGTAGCAAGGCAAGAAGCTCACCACTAAGTCTCCGTAGATGAACATATACGCACCCGCACATTCAGTTCAGAAGTGTAGTGTGAGTACGGAAAACAACACGTACCCAGTAAGTATCTAGTCTAACCTCGACAAAGTAGTGACGATGGTCGACTTGACACTTACTTAAGGTTAAATAATATAAATACATAAAGTAGACATGGTGAGTGTACAACAAGTAGCAACAAAGCAAATAAAAGTAACTACAGTAAATCCACATATGAGTCTATATCAAATCACTAAACATGCCATAACCGACCGTGGAGGCGCTGACTCAATTTTTACCAAACCAAATCCAGTTCCGATTATTAAGCACGAAACTGCCGAGGCGAACGACCCGATCCCATAGGAATAGTGGTACTTAGTGCTGCCGAGGAGAAGAACCTGATCCCATAAGAGTAGTGTTACCAACCTACCGAGGCAAATGACCCGATCCTATAAGAGTGGTGTTACTATACTGTCCAAGCAAACATCCTGATCCCATAAGAGTAAGTTATGTGACAACCAAGGCGAAGGCCCGATCCCATAAGAGTAGAGGAATTTACCTCACTCGGGGAAGCTCGTGCGAGACGAGAAGACACAGATCTATAGTTAATCAAAATATTTCCCAACTTTACCAAAGTAGAGGCTAATCCGATATCTTTATTAAAAACCTTTATCTCAGTCAAAATCAACAAAATTCATACACAAGATAGGCACAAATAGCATAATTAAAGGCATGTTGTGAATCTGAGTCTACCCGGACATATCATAAATATAGGTACGTACGGACTTTCATCACCTTGTGCATACGTAGCTCCCCAAAAAAAGTAGGACCCAACAATTAATACACCTAAAGGGATAATTCTCCTATTACAAGGTTAGGCAGGAGACTTACGTAGGTTCCATGTCTTTATTCTGGCTCTTCAACCTCATCAGAACTCTTCAAACGATGACGAGGACTCTGAAACTAACTAAAACTCGTATAAAATAATAAATCTACGCTCAAATATTTATTATTTAGCTATTAGAGTAATTATCCAACCTAATTTGGAAGATTCCTAAAACTTACCCTCAGGACCACGTGCTCGGATTCTGGAAATTTTCGAATATAAATGTTAGGTATAACCTCACGAACTCAAATATATAATTTATTCCAATTTTCACCACCAAATCCATGATCAAATCCCAACTTTACTTAAACCATAGGTTCTCCACTAAATCCCATAAGTTTCACTAATTTTCATGTTTAATCTACCTATAATCCGCGTACTTGACTTAAAAATGGGTGGGGTTTACTTACCTTGTGATGTCGATGAGAATCCCCCACAAAATGCTCTCGAAATCACCCAATACCAAGTGTAAAATGAGGGGAAAAAGGCTAAGTCCTGTAATAAAAGCCCTTGCACCAGTCGGAGATGCCGCATTTGCGACATCAGGTTCGCAAATGCGACAATGGAATCGCAAATGCGAAGCTTGACTAACTATGCCAAGGTCGCAATTGCGACCCAAATATTCGCAAATGCAAAGCTGGACAGATTGCAAAAGTGACAAAAAGGATTGCAAATGCGAAACATGCCACGCCCAGGAGTCATCGCGAATGCGAGAAAATCATTCGTAATTGCGAACCCAGTAGTGCCTCCCCAACCTCGCAAATAGAGGTTCTCAATGCAAACAAAACCTCACATTTGCGAGACCTGAAGCACCAGACCAAAAAACTAGAAATTCTGAAGTTCTTCCAACACTTTGAACGCGTTCGAAACTCACCTCAGCCCCCGAGGCCCCACACCAAGCATCCACACAAGTATACATATATCATACGAACTCTCTTTCATGATCCAAATACCAAAATAACATCTAAAATCACGAATTGGGCGCCAAAATGCATGAATTCAATCATGAAACACAAGATCGTCTAATAACACTTCCATGCGTCCGATTCCTATCAAATCAACTCAGAATGACACTAAATTTCGTGTACAATTCATAAACTACATAACAGACCTATTCCAACTTTCGGAATCAAAATTCGACCCTAATATCAATAAAGTAAACTCTCGGGAAAACTTCTCAACCTTCCAAGCCTTCAACTTTCTAACTTTCGCCAATTCAAGCCAAAATGACCTACGGACCTCCGAATCAACATACGGACATCCTTCCAAGTCCAAAACGATCATACAAACCTGTTGGAACCTTCAAATCCCAATTCTGGGATCGTTTACTCAAAATATTTACTCAAGTCAAACGTGGCCACCTTAGGCCATTATTAAGGAACTAAGTGATCTAATTTCAACCTGAATCCTTCCAAACCTAAACCAACCATCCCAGCAAGTCATAAAATATTAAAAGCACATATGGAGAGCCTTAATTAGGGGAATGGGGATCTAGAAAGCAAAACGATCGGTCGGGTCGTTATAATATTGTTATTGTTGCCTGTGAAAGCTTTGCTCTCGGAATTAGGATTTCTATTATCTTATCTCGATTTCAACACTAAGTTTTACATCCTAGTCTAATTTATTTAGAATTTTATGGGATCAAATCGATTCACTTATCTATAAATCATGTATAAATTTAATTGTTCCATTTTACGAGTAAACAGTTTGGCGCCCATCATGGGGCTTAGAGAGTTGTGTAATCGAGTTGGTTGTCGCATCTATTTCTAACCTGTTTGGTTCTTTGTTCTTATCTAAAATAATAAAAAAATTGTAGATAACATTGCAAAAAATGTGGAGGCTCAAGGAAACCAGCCTCAACACGAAAAATCCATCAGTGATACCAGCAACGAGGGTGATGAGGCCACACCGGTCCATGGCGGGCAACATCTAAAACATGTTTGAGAGACGACACCTGATGATGCTGAAGAAGATCACGTCGCTGAACCAGTAAGGATCATGAGAGAGCAACAAAAAGCTATTATAGGTCATAGTGGTGGAGGCAAAACTTTTACCAAGAGAATTATTAAAAATTAAAAAAGTAAACAAGCGAAAAAGTCAAAGGGATCAATATCTAAATTATATATACAAGATTTGACTTTCTATACAGTTATACTGTCACGAACCAAATCCCCACCTAGTCGTGATGACGCCTAACTCAACCTGCTAGGTGAGCCAAAGAACATAAGTTACTAGTAAACTGAGAAATCATCAATATATTAATGAACCTGCAACATAATTTAATACAACTACCACATGGACTGCTTGTACAAATAATGAGCCATTATGATTTTTATTTACAAAACTAGTAACAGAAATAACTACAATATCTGTTTGGAGATTACATAAACAGAAATGAAATTTTATAGTATTGTTTTTGTTCTAATTGGAAACTCTATTACTTAAAGTTTTAAATGGTCACTTAAATATTCAAGATTATCTAATAAAGTTATGCTTTTCACGTTTAAAATAAAAAAGCTTAATTATATTTATAGCACTCAAAATATCACTCAATTCATGAGTTAACCATATTCGAGTAGTTAGGTGACGCTAACTTAGGAGTCCAAGTTGATGAGCTTTGTTTTTCGTACACAAACTAGAAATTCTGAAATTGGTGTCTTCTTCCTCTTTGTAGGAATGTCTAGCTCATTTTTCCTTGATAATTTTCTTCCACAATTATCCTTTATCCGCCATAAATTTGGAGAGTCTAAAATTTGGATAAAACATATTTTTAGGAACTAATTCGGTATAGGGTAAAATATGATATGACACGTGGTTTACTAAAAGGAGGACACGTGGAATCCAAGATGGAATTGAGGACCGAACACAGCCACTCCACTTGTCACCAGAAAGGATAAGGTTCATAAAGGTGTATTAAATGCTCTGCGCCTAGTAACATTTACTAAGGAATATTGTACAACATTAAGAGCGACGACCCCTTACAGAGAATTTGGCATTTATGTTAACCATTACGTTTTAATCAATGACTCTCATAATTGACATTGAAGGAGGGCATGATCCTAAGACCTCTTTCCCTAGATATAGCTATAAATAGTGAGCCCAGTTTCCTTTGTAAAGGACACGAATTTTCTGGCAAAACATATACTATATTCTATACAAAGCTTTATACATTTTTATTTTCTTGCTTTTCGATTTCATCATTGTTGTGCCCGAAAACAGTGTTCACGGAATTATCATATTGTTGTTTCATCCATATTCTAAGGTTAAGTATTCTATATTTCTTCAATTATTGTATTATTTCAGGATCAAATTAGTTCACTTGTCAAAAAACCACATATAAATTCAAATGTTCCCTTTTAGAAGCAGCAAAAGGCAAATGGCCCGAGGAATTGCTCGGAGCTCTATGGGCCTACCAAACAACGGCCAAATCAAGTACAAGAGAAACTCCTTTTTCTTTCGTGTACGGTGCTGAAGCCCTAATCCCAGTTGAAGTGGGCGAACCCACTTTGAGGTATTCTCAGACAAATGTAGAGTCGAAGAATGAAGCGATGCTAATCAACTTGGAACTGCTCGAGGAATACAGGGACTTGGCGCGTGTAAGAATGCCAACTCAAAAGCAGAGAATGGAGCGATATTACAATCGAAGATCCAACTTACATTTCTTAAAAGTAGGAGACTTGGTTCTAAGAAGAGTAACCCAAAACACCCGCGAGCCAACATAGGAAAGCTGGGTCGAAAGTGGGAAGGTCCCTACCAGGCTTCGACTGTCACGGGGAAGGGTTCATACGAGTTGGAGAACCAGAATGGAGACAAGTTGCCTAGCAAGTGAAATGTGTCTCACCTCAAAAAGTATTATTGTGAACAACTATTTTTTGACCACACCCAAATTCTATATTATTTTTTGCTATAAATATTAAGG
>ML355898.1:0-17691 GCA_005239505.1 Nicotiana paniculata | reverse complement strand
TCAGCATATTTGTGCTGAGGTTTTTCATGACAAATCAATTGTATCCAGGAGAAAAATTTCAGCACATTCAGTGCTGAAGTATTAGAAAATAAACGAAAAAACTTCAGCACATTTGTGTTGAGGTTTTTCATGACAAATCTATTGTATCAAGGAGAAAAACTTCAGCAAATTCAGTGCTGAAGTATTAGAATATGAACTAAAAAACTTCAGCATATTTGTGCTGAGGTTTTTCATGACAAATCTACTGTATCAAGGAGAAAAACTTCAGCACATTTAGTGCTGAAGTATTAGAAAATGAACTAAAAAACTTCAGCATCTTGTGCTTTAAATGTTTTTATGCGCTTTTTTTAATATTATTTTTCTAAAAAGTCAAAAAATACCTTAATTAAAGAAAAAGTTTTTGAAAAAACTCATCAAAAAACTATAGAACACAGTACATAACTTAAGCATATTATTAGTGCTGAAGTTTAGCCAAAAAAACAAATTGTTTAGCAAATAAAGCAAAAAATTCACCAAAACTTTAGCAAAAAATCTCAGGTATCATGAACATCAGTCAGATTCGAAAACTTACAATTTGAATTTTGGTTTGGGAGAGGAGATCTGAGAAGAGACGGAGTGATGGAGGAGGATCGGTGAAGTGTTTTGTGCGTGATTCAAATATGAGAAGAGACGGAGTGTTTTGTGCGTGATTCAAATATCAGAAGAGACGGAGGTGCGTGATTTTTATATGTTATGTCAGTGGTAGAATGGTCATATTAGTGCGGATTTTTTGTCAGCTGGCTACCAAATCCATAATTTTTAAAAATAGAGTATAGGTTAAAAGGTGGCTGCTATGTAGGGCATGGCTGCAAATCGCCCAAAATTGAAGGCAGAGTTTAATTTTTTAAACAAAGTTGGGTCCGTAAATGATTTGCACCCTTAAGAAAAGGAATTTTTACATTCTTATACATTATTTGAAACTTTATGACCCTCTTTACTCAAGTTTCAACTTCTACGTACTATATACAAATTTATCAATTTTATACAATTTAGAAATTAAATAAGTATTCCTTTATATTATGAATCAATAATTTCTCATCCTTATTCTCTCTCTCTTGCGCTCTCTCTCTCTTTACGTCTCCTTTTATCTCTCAATCACTAATTCCAATAATGTACAACAAGGAAAAGAGAGCAGCAATTCCACCATTAACAGCCATTAAAAAACTTTGAAGCTTTGATCGAATTTGGGCTTTCAAAAACTATTTTTTGTTTGGATTGGGTGTTGTTGCAAACAATTGAAAATATTGTTTGGAGTTTATATCTCAATTTTGAGGGAGTTTTGGTGAAGATTAGACTTGATTCTGGCTGAATTTCAGATTGAAACTCGAAGAAGAAGAAAAAGACATGACATACATTATATTTACAAAATTGTAGAAAAATTATATTCTGTTGTTTAAATATATATTTTTTATTTAAATATTGTATGAAAGTTGAACAATATTGTATAAAAATTATATTTAAGTTGTATGATATTGTAGTTGTATTTAACTATGTAGAAATAATATATGAAAGTTGTAGGTAATTGTAAATAAGTTGTATAATATATAATTAGTGTATGAAATTTATTTTTACAATGTAAAAATCAGATATAAAATATACAAAAGACATATTGTTATTTGTTATATATTAGTGCATTATAACGAACCATTTTCTTTATTTTCTACTTATATATTGTGGGTACGATAAACTTTTTATCTTAGGTATTTATGAAATATCTGACACCCATATTCTTTCCTAGACTCTGATGGCAATAACACACATTTCAAAACAAATAATGATGGGCAACTTTCAATACGAGGATATGGAAAGAATCGACTGCAAGTAAATGTTGGTTCTGTCATTGGGCACGGGTACAGGAAAGCACGAAGAGAAGTACAATGCTACAATAGCTTCCAGGTGGGGAATGCTAGGTTGGATCTATAACAATGGTGCCACTCCATTGATAGATATGTTTATGCTGAACGAGAAGGCGACGGTACTCGAGATATGAGGGAGTAGATTCTCTAAATTCCAAAATATAAGTTCAGGGAGAGAGGAGGGAAAAAAGGAAAAGTACGTAACTAAATCCCTTGATTGAAGGGACAAATAATGAATTTGAGTAGGTGAATTGTATATATTTTGTAACTAAAATGTGTTTAGGTCCGGTAAAAATACCGAAACATGGACATTTTTTTGTAATAAAGTTTCAAATAGTGTATATAAAAAAAAAATTAAAAAGCGATATAATGGATTATACATGAGGTCTTGAAATCGTGTAAATTTATTTTTGTTTTACCCGTATATTTTCTATATTACTCTAAAGACATTTGGAGCAGTATTTTTTTTGACTGGGCTAGCTAAAAGGAGCATAATTCATCGCTTTCAGGAACTTACACATTTTTCTAAATTTTTATTTTATAACTCAAACACATTATTTAGTTTTCCTTTACTTGCTAATCTATGCAAGAGTTAATGTGGCTTGCACTTTGGATATTCAATTTTTATGGATAAAACCTTATCTGGTTAGGCCATTGATAAGCATATACTCATAACTTATGATTGGTGGGAGATATTGCAAATCGTATGATGTGATTTCAAATCTGATGCAAATGGATCCGACAAAATTTGGAGGATCCGACACACGACCAATAACATATTTGAAGAGTCCAAACAACATAAATTACGAGTATTCACATCTTTGTGTGTAAAATAATGAGCAGAGATGATACACACACAAAGCCAGAACTTCAGATTTAGACCTTCAAGAATGGTTCCCCACAAGAAAATGTTTCACCAAACATTAATCTGACTTCTGAAATACACAACCTTCAAAACTTGGATAACCAAAGACAAAACATTGGGCCTAAAGTCCAACAAAGTTTAGCTAAAGAGTATACAAATTTAATGCCCCTTTTACAGAGGGGTATAATAACTTTATGATTTAGTTATATATTCACTGACAAATAGAGGGACCACCAAAAGGTGAAAAGAAGTATTCCACAAAAAAAAAGAATAAATGGAACAAATTGTAAACAAATATGAATATGTGTCAGCTCCACCTGCTTCATATCTACACTGATGACTTCTCACCTATACTCCTCTCTTTTTATTCTACCACCTTGTATACATTAATATCTCTTCCTGCAAAACCCTCCCACAGTACTACACATCAAATGTCTGGCCGCGAAAGGAAATCCCAACACTCGCTTGCTGGATCATTTTAGACTAATCGTCACAATTCAATCCACAGACTTCTAGCACAGGGCCATCTCTTGAGACAAACGGATTGACTCGTACCCACAACAAGGTTAATACTGAAGCAAGCAGAATCGACCATACAACAACTATGGTTGGTGTTCGCTCTTGCTTTCCCATCAATCCTTTAAGGAATGGGTAAAGATGAATAATAACCCACAAGGCAAAGAATAGCCTACCAAATAAGGGTCCCCAAGAATCATAACCGTTATTTATTGCATCTGAGATGCCAACCACAACTCCAACCATGTTCACTATTAGCAAAGTCGTAGGTGGGATTAATAATGATGTCCACTTGAAGATGTAGAGATCGGAAAATGCCCCGTCGTCTCCTGCTTTGGATGTGACAGTGAAACTTGTTTCCACACCAGCCAAAACCTTGAGCAATCCTTGAAAGAGAGCAAAAAAATGCGAGGATGCGCCTCCAATAACCCAAAACTGTTCATTTCTCCACCAATCATCTATACCAACACCACCCCACTGCATTTCAAGGATACCGGTGGCGGCAATAGAGATAAAGAGTGCCATAAATAAGATGCTGGCATAATTACTGATCTGCGGATGTTTAAACATACGATTAGCGAACTACCTCAGTTATTTAGGAAATTGGAAGTCAATATGAAATAAATGATCAGAAAATGGGAGTGGAAGGGCGATCCTCAGTAATCAGAAATACCATTAGGTGTCTTACTAATGCTATGAAATGCATGTAAACAAGCATTTCTAAATATATGGTTAAGCCGATGAAAGATATATATGCTCTAAATCATTGCTTTTTCAGTAATTCTTTTTAAAAGATTTATCAGGTCAATAGTGGAACAAGAGAAATGAGTTACCTCAGGAACAATGAATTTTCCAGTGAGAAGGCAGATGGCGGGTAAGAAACAGTAGACAATCAAGGGAATGGACGTCAAAGGATATACAACTGAATTTATGTAAGAGAATCTCTCCAGAAATTTCAATCCACCTCCATATCCATACCAGATTGGACAATGCTTGCTCAGCAAAATTTCAACTGATCCTAGAGCCCACCTAAGAACCTGATGGAGACGGTCCGAAAGATTAATAGGGGCCGAACCCTTGAAAGCAGCCCGCGGAGGCATACAATAAACAGACCTCCATCCGTGGCAATGCATCTTAAATCCAGTCAAGATATCTTCCGTGACTGAGCCATAAATCCACCCAACCTGGTTAAAAGGTTAAAGATATCATGAGTTAGTGAAACAAATTTACTAATGTTTTCCGTAACAAAAAAGTAATGAATGGGTCTTACCTCCTTCCCCCATTCTGTTTTATCTTCGTAACCACAGCTAATAACATGAATGGCTTCCTTCAAAAGTGATGAGGTACTGGCCTCCATTGGAAGACCACCATTTTCTAAAAGTGTTGAGGCAACAAAAACAGGAGACTGCCCGAATTTTTTCTCTAGTTTCACTTGGGAAGCCAGGCGTGAATCCACTTTTGCTACTGTAATGCAGCAACATAAGTTAGTCTTTTCACCTCTACTGATCAGTGCATAAATGACAAGAACTATTATTCATTAAGAGCATAACGCTCTAACCTTCAACTCCTTCTTCAATTGTTTCAAGAGCATATATTTGCTTTGATGTCTCCCTGTGCTTTGGCTTCTTCTCTTTCTTTGTTTTCCCTTTCTTGTTGGTTTTCGATCTGAAGCAGCAACAGCAAAAGCACAATTTAGACCAGCAGTTGCAGGTCTTGCTTGGTTTCTTCTTTTTGGCAGGAGCATCATATCCATAAAGTGCATGCCTTCTGAAAACACACCCCGTACCAACATATATTGGTCCTTGTATACCATCTAAACCTTTCATGTTAATCTGTAAAGATTTTCAAGAAATCAGTTACCGCCAAGATGAATTAAGAATTCAAATCTTGTCAATGCAACAAGGGGTATATAAACATACATCAAAGAATACGACATTTCTGTTTGAGTATCTGTCGTGACGATCAATCCCATCAAACCTTTGTGGAAACTGCACGTAGCAGATTTTTTTTCCTGAGGTGGGATCCATCATGAAACACATGGCTTCCCTCAATGCCTTGCTATTGTTGATGTAATGATCACAATCAACATTTAACAGGTAAGGAGCATTTGATATGACTGCTGAAACCCTCATCTACATACCAGAAGGAAAGACAGCATTGACAAAATCAGAACACCCTATTCTTCATGAATAAGAATTTTCTTTTTGTTTCCCTATTTTAGGAAACATAAGGTCAGTTGAATTACCAAAGCATTCATGGCGCCTGCTTTTTTATGGTGATCGAACCCAGGTCTCTTTTCACGGGAAACATAAACCAGACGAGGTAACTCATTTCCTTCAACATCTCGAACACCATCTTCACCAAGGAATACCTATAGAAGAGTTAATCAGAAAAACAGAGTTATAAAAGAAATATAGCACCTAATATCTTTGGTATTCCAAATTTAGAGCATTCCACTAAATTTTATGTTGATGAGAGCTCACATCCATTTCTTGTTAATCATGCATATTGTTATGACCTTTGAACATCACAAATGAAAGATCTAGATAGTTTTCCAAGTGTAATCCTGGAAGAAACGGAAATTGCAGCTCAGAAGCTGTCTATGCCCTGGGCTTCATCTAGAATATCCTAGCTGACTAGTGACTATAGAGTTTGATGGTCCGTGGCAGGGACAGGAATTTTTTTTTTTAATTAACACACTGAGTGCCGAATCCGTGCTGTTACTTAGTGGAAACTATGGGAAGATAGAGAAGATATAGTGAATGACCGGGGAATGATAAATAGAAGGTACCTGATAAAATTGCAATTAAATTAGAAGGGTAATGTATGTATAACTTGCCAACAGAATTTTTGAAGAAAGACTACGTTTGAAAATAGCAGAAGTCTCAGTTAGTTGTACAATGAATCCATGACAATAAATTGCTCTTACCTGGATCATACCAGGATGATCTCTGACATTGTTCCCGGGCCATGGTGTTCCATCCTGCATTGTCCAACCTTCCTCAGGAACCTTTTGAGCAGTTGCCACTAGACCGTTTATGCGCACTTTAAACTCTTCATATTCTCTCTGCAAGCCATAAATACAACAACATATTCAGATCAAGCCATATAGAAGGAACAAACTTAAATGCCTGAAACAGGTTTTGATGCATGTCAAAAGAAACAGATAGATTAATATGTGCTACAAACCTTCATGGCTCGGCGTTCCCTTACAAATTCAGGATGAACTTTATTTTTCAGATAGTCCATCTTTAGAGAAAAATACCATTCTGGAGCACGGGGTTCAATATTGTATTTCTTGCAGAAAGGAGTCCATTTTCTGGCAAATTCAGATGTCTCGGAAAGGGCTTCAAAAGTAAGCATAGCTGCACCATCATCTGACACATAGCATGTAACTTTATCCACTGGATAATCCACAGCAAGAATGGATAAAACAGTGTTTGCAGTGATTAATGGTGGTTCTTTCAAGGGATCGACTGTGCTGACAAAAATGTCGACAGGAGCTAACTCTGAAGGCTTTCCTTCTTTTTCATACCTGAAAAAGATAAAACATGTGAATACACGACAGATTCTCTAAAAACCAATGAACCCATTAAGGCTATACAAAAGTCCAGGATTAATTAATCTGCAGATCTCAATTTCAAGTAGACCCCCAAACATTATAACAGCTGAACCCTACCTGAGTGAAAGCCTATCAAGGTATGTTTCTCGCACTATCGGGCACCACTTTGGGAACTGATCAAGAATCCATGAAGCAGCAAACCATATCTCACAGATAACCGATGTTAACCACAAGCCATATGCATCATTAACTGGATGAAGAATTCTATAATGGAAGAAGAGGCCAAGAATTGTGAGACGGAGTATGATTAGAATTCTGTACGGGCTTATCTTGCTTGCAGAAATGGGCAACTTTCTAGATAGTGGCTGCCTTCCTTCGTCCATCCTGAGAGAAAGAGCATTTAAGAAAAGCTAGCTTAAAATTCACTGAAACATTAGCGAGTTAGAGTGACAGTATTTATATATCAGGAAGAACAATCGTGCTTTTTATCCTGCGTACACTATTAAAAAACATGCATAGTTTTCCTTCGCACTTTCACCAATTGAACCACCAAAAAAAGGAAAATTAAAATTATTTACATACATAGGCAAATCAGGATCATCCAGATCATCCCCATGAAAGCCTCCACCATCATTTCCTTGATGCTTGACCACCTGGAGTTTCTCATTCTGCTTTTTCCTCCACTCTTCCATTCGGTCCTTCCAAGAAACACTTCCGTAGCCATATAGCGCAATGTCTTTATGTGGAACCATTGGCCTTGGATGCACTATGACACCAGAAAAGTGTTGCATCACTCTCATGTAATCAGGTACAACAATCGACAGAATACACAATAAGAATTAGCAAAAATAACTTACAGGACGTTGATGACTCGGTATGAGGAGTTGGATAAACCCCACTTCCGGAGCCAGTAGATGGAGGAACTATGAGAGCATGCTGATCAGACGAAATCTGAGTATCCTGGAATGTGAAAATGGAAAATATTAGACTTATACATCCTCCAGGTTATTCAAATGATCGCTTTTCTTCTTTTCATTATTCAAATTAATTTAGGCTTAAAGGGATAAATATTTACCTCTTCGCCATAGGTTAAAAGAGGTATTTCTATTCCAGCAGTAGATGAATCTTGTCTCGAGGACGTGGCATTTTCATATGAACCGGCATGACCACTTACCCCATAAACAGAGGGAACTGGACCTGAACCTTGGCGGCCTAAACTCCCAACACCGTAATCAAACTCGTGTTCTATGTCATCAATGTCGTCTTCTTCTTCATCGCCCTCAACACGCGGACTACCTGAAAATAAACCCATATATATATTGAATAAATGTAATGTTTTCGATGTACTCAGCTGGGGCTTCTTCTGACGTTCACATAAAACAACAAAACGTGCATACCTTTAATTCGCTTGTATCTAGTTTTGCACTGAGGGCAAGCTTGATTTCCCTCTCTTCTTTCGTACTCATAGCATGGTCTACAAATAGGGAAAGCACATTCGTTGCAAGCAACAAAGGACTCTCCATCTAATGTAATTTCAATTTCATCCCCACAAATCTGGCAAACTTGTCCACTTAATTCGCGCACTGACTTTATCTGGACAACAGAAAAACCATCCAAAACAAAAAATTTTACTGCAGTCAGCATCCAATCACCAGTGCAAAGAGAAAAACTTAGGTTGACTTTTATTCACAAAGTAATAAAGATCATTTGATACAGCAGGAAAATAGACTAAAGCTAAGAACAAGAAGCCTCAAACAAAATTAGAAAAAGCCGGGCTGCATTTCAAAATAATCCACCAGTAGAACTTAAAATCACAACGACAGGTAAAAAACATAAGAACATTGAAGAAAAACAAAGAATGAACCGTTGTAATTTCATAGGTTAACAAATTTGCCTAAACCAATAAGTAAACAAAAGCTGACAAAATATAAGACAAAAAAAGCTAAAGCCTTCAATAATATCTAATAAAAGAAATAGTCCAAAACCACTCAAATTAAATGTTCAAAGAATGTCAAGGAAAACTAACAATCACAAAAGTGCAGCTGAAATTAACTCCTCCAATCAACGAAAGAAGTGAAAACAAAGGGAAAAAGAAGTAGAACAGCAAAATACATTCCCAGCACAAATCTCCTCCAAGTCAAACGAACCAAAAAATCCAGATGTAGAAACTAAAGAAAGAGCAGAAAATTTACTTACAAAAAAAAACAGATTTTTTTTGCCAAAAACCCTAACTATATGAAATATTAATCCCCACCACAAATAGAACCGACAAAGAGCAAATGAGTATCTGAAAAACTCACAATATAACAAAAATGAAGGATTTTTAGAGAGACTTACCCTTCCAATTTCATCGGCATTGATTAGCACAAATTCATTCCTATTGTGTGAACCAGCAATAAGCCTCCCTCCAGTATTCATCGCCATTTTTTACAATCCAAAATCCCAGAAAATAATAAATCTTGAAATTTATCAGAAACTACACCTCAAAGATTCAACCTTTCAGTGCCCAAAATCAATAAAGGAGCGACCTTTTACATTAAAAACTAAATCTTGGAAAACTCAAAGTATAGTAACCCCCCATCAGAAAATACCCAAAACTAAAAGAGCCCCCCAACATTGATAAATGCACAATATATTAAAAAAGGGTAAACCCCAATTAGGAGAAAACCCCAGAAATAAACTACAATAATACAATATTGTTACACAATAAAAAGTACCCAAAAAGATAATGGTGTTTGACAAGAAAAAGGAAAATACAAAATAAAAGTAGTTTCTTTCTTCACAACAAGCTAAGACTTGACTGTAATCTGGCTGGAAGTGGTACGATAAAGAAAGAAAGAAAGAAAGTGGAAACAGTGTATTACAATGACACGAGTTAAGAATAGTATTGAAATGCGGACACATAAAGAAGAAGAGCCAAAACCAAAACCAAAACCAAAACCAACCCAGTGACTGAAATACACAGAATGTGAAGGTGGGTGATGTGTAGAATAGAGTCTTTTCAACCCCCACCCTCCCCTTTAGTTATTGATATAGGTTAAGATCACAAAACACCAACTTGCATATCTATGTGTGATTCTTTCTTGTATGTATATTAACAATAAATATACAAGCAAAGAACTGAGGTGGGGCCCAGAAATTAGTAATGGTGGCCCCCTCCTCAGTGTTATGTCCCCACAAAGAGTTGGTAGCAATTAAAGCTCTATACACACAAAAAGGAAAAATCAAGAAACCAGCTAAGAGGAAAAGAAAAGTTTGGTACTCTTATCTATCCTTTCCTTTCCTTTCCTTATCTTGTTTCTCACTACACTTATTTTGGGTGTTTGTATTGTATTATACTAACAACAAATATTAAAAGAAGATTAATCTATGGAGTTGTATTGGCTGGTTTCTTGGGAATTCTTTTTAAAAAGAGTGTCACAATTTTAGTGTGTTGGGAATATATGTTAGTAATTGAGAAAATCTTCAAACAGAAAACATAAATGGGGAAATAAACGCGTAAAAGGGCAAAAAGGGAACTAAACCGCGTGAGCAGATCCTACTGACTAGGTTTTATTTCTCACTATGTGGGTGAGAGGAAGAAGTAATAAGAGAGAGAGAGAGAGAGAGATTTTCTTTTTTTTTTCTTTTTTTTTTGGTAATATGGAATGTTACAAATGCAGTGAATGTATGTAATGTGTAAGTATAATTATTATTATTATTTTTGTACTATAGTATTTGACCATTGACTAGTGTGAGTATAACGAGATAAAAGAAATGACTACCCAGGTGGCTTTTTTTACTGTTTGTTACTGGTTTGGTTTTATTATTAGGGTTTAGTTAAATTCGTTTAATTTTATGTGGAGGTGTAACAAGTTGTATAATTAAATAGTTTTTGTAATTATATGTTTTTGGATTCTTCTTAAATATTTTGATTTATTAACTATGATGTCCCACAATTTTCTCCATGTAGGTTAAATATTAAAATTTTATTTTTGAGAAAATTTACAATATTATACACACAAAAAATGTGTAGTTTTCACTTCAATGAATATTCAGGGTCATTTGGTTTGAAGACAAGTTATGCTGGGATTAATTATACTGAAATTAATTATCCTAATATTATTTTTTATTAATTGTTAGGTATATTGTGTTAATGCTGAGATTACCAGTTTTACTCTTTTATTCGGGGATAACCTATTCTGAGATTCCACCAACTAGCAAGTATAAGTTATCCCGATACTTTTTTCATTCAGATATAATGTGTCCCTGAATTAGTAATTAAATAAGAGATAAGACGGTACTAAATTTTTATACCACGATAATTTTACTTATCCATCATAGTTCTTACAGTTTTAGAGAATTTTTAAAAACCAAATGGTATTGCTCCTTATGCTTTTGGAGCAAATTACAAATAGGAAATTAAAATTTGACGTATTATCTAGTGGAATGAATTTACAGCAAAATATTACCAAAACAAAAAGAAGAAAGAATTACAACAAAATGCTAAAACAAAAATTTAATTAGGAAAGCTGCTACATAAACGCCAATGGCATGATAATTAATGTCAAAGTTTAACATGGTAATTTCAAAATACTACCAAAATATTAGACCCATATTACTAATGCACAATCAAGATAAAATTTTGAAAAAGTAATCTGATTATTAGCAACAATATATATAACTATAGAAATGTTTAGTTCTAAGATAAGATATTAATTCTGAAATACTTAATGTAAAATGGATAAGTATAAATACTTTATCTTGAAATATCTACTTTGAGAAAAACATTCTATATTATGGTTAATTAATACACTCATATTATAACTTTTGCTTTAACTTCGCACTATATCCTATTTTGCTATTTGTCTTTCTTACCTTACTGAATTTGCTTGGTTCTTCAAATCCCAAAGGTAGCAAGAGTTTTTTTCAAAGATAATAGTACGGAAATAGGGGAGATAATTTTATAATTCATAAAAAGATTACAGTAATCAGATTACTTCTACGATGCATTAAATCACTAGTTATACATAGAGGCGGAGCTATGATTTAAAGTTTGTGAGTTTTGAATTTACACCGAATCCATAACATGTTTTAATTATTGTGTTCGCGATTATATATTAATACAAATTTAATAGATTTTCTAATATAAATACGTCTATATAAAATTAGTGGGTTTGGCCGAATCCGTAATAGATACCCTACCTCCGCCTCTAGTTATACGACTTATGGATACTGAATTTTACAAAGTCGTATTTTCCTAATGGAATTTCAAAATATTCTTGTGCCTAGTTTTCTTTTGAAAATATCAAAATTCCTTCTTAGTATTTTTTTCCTCTTTGTTTGTTTTCCTTTTTTAATTCTTTTTTTTAAGTCATCGTTATTCGTTTTTTATCATCAAGAGAAAAGTCCAAGGACCGTGTTCACGGGTCCAATAGTCTTGTCTTGTATTTCTCTTTTTTCTTTTCTTTACTTTATAGAGTATATTGGATTTATCTAACAGATATTAAAACGTAAAATGCTATACTAGTTCAGCTAATAAGAAATTGCTGGAAAAAAATACTTGCCTTGTTCATCTTAGGAATAGAAGAAGAGAAATACATAATACTACCAACTACATGGTTACAATTCAACGGGGCTTTTGTATCTATACTTGCTTTTTTGGTCACGTTTTAACGTATACCCGTTTTGCAAAAAAAAATACCTGAAATAGCAAAGGCATCAGACAAACTTCAACATTCTAGGCTTTTTCAAAAACTTCAGCAAAAGTGCTGAAGTTATTTAATTCATTTCTAAAAACTTAAGCACTAAATAAGCTGAAGTTTTGTCCTGAATTAATAAGTTTTGTCATAAAACTTTTTTAAAAACTTCAGCAGAAGATGCTGAAGTTATTTAATTAATTTGTAAAAACTTCGGCACAAAATAAGATGAAGTTTTATCCTGGATTAATTAGTCTTGTCATAAAGCTTTTTCAAAAACTTCAGCAGAAGATGCTGAAGTTGTTTAGTTAATTTGTAAAAACTTCAGCACTAAATAAGCTGAAGTTTTGCACATATCAGCAAGGCGGCTCCTGAAGTTGTAAAAATTAGAGTATGGGTTAAACAATTTTAAAAATATGAGTATATGTTAAATGGGGGCGATCAAATAGGGTGCCCCGTGCAATTTCTACCAATTCAACTCAGGGTATTCAAAAGAGACATGATTAATTGTATTTATGGAGTTGCTTTACTCAATATGTTTTTTCCGGGCTTCCTATCTGGCGTCAAAGACTCGCATAAGAGCTAATAAATTCGAATGCATCCCGCGTAAGGCATATTAAAGGAAGAAATGTTTCTAGTAGAATTTTTTTCATTCTTAAGGCTCGACTCCATACCTTTGTTCGGGTGAAGTAATCTTATTCATCACGTTACAAGCCCACGACCCTTGATGGTATTTTACTCATAGTAATTTGCATACTATAGAGAGTAAGTCTCTTTGTTGAATACTTTTAATTTGTTCTTACTATAGAGAGGAAATGATGTCTCAACTTAAACTTAATTAAATCCTAAGTTGTCCAAAGTAAATATTTAATAGAGTAGAATTTATCTTAATTCAATTATTGTTTCTTGTTAAAATATTTCATTCATATTTTGTGTTATGTATTAACAATTCCCAAAAATGAAGATAATGCAAATAAACAAACAACCAAATGGCTGCTTCTACCAGTTTGTTATTAATAACAATCATCTGCAAAAACATGTTGTTTAAAAAGAATTTAAGAGTTTAAATGGGGGCAGTTATTTGGTAACATTTTCACATCATCTCTGGAACCAGCTGGCAAATGGTATTTAGCATACAATCCAAGAATTTGTTAATGTTTTTTAGTTTTATATTTGTTAATGTTTGTTTGTTTTCTAGTTTTAACCTACGCTATAACACCTTTTTTGGTACGTTATGTTTCGTATAATGTATTAAGGGAAATAATATATGTATCAGCTTTCTTATTATTAATTTTTTATTTGATGATATGTTTTAACTTATTTAGTATTATTCATAGCAAACTATAATATTAACAGTATCATGCTTTTCAATATATAGATAAACATGTATAAAGATAGAACTGTCATTTCAAAACTTTTTCCAAATCATTTTCAAATAACGTGGAAGGTATTTTTGTTAATAAATAATTTCTTTTGAAAAAAATGTGCAATGCATATTATTTTTTAATACCCAGACTAAACAACAGTATTATTGTTAATCTCAGTATTAATAATAAATCGTATTTAGTATTATTCTTATACGCCGTACCAAATGACACCTATAAGTGTTAACAGTGAAGGACAAATACGAATTATCCTCATATTTTATTCGAGTTTTAATACGAATATCGAGTATGGAATAAACAACCAAAAAATCCCCCCAAAAAAAAATGTAAAAAAGGATTTACTGCTAGTCGGAAATTGTGTTCCTTTTGCAAGATAATTCTAGCTTAACTCAAAAACTGAAATTCTCCACAAAAATGACAAGAAAAAAGAAATCGCTCATTTTAGCTTCATAAAATATTTAATATACTCTGTCTGTTACTTGTGAGCTCGATAATCACAAAACACAACTCGGATTCATCCATGCAAGCTCACACCAAGCTCTGCCATGGCTAATGGTGGAGAAAGGAAGAAGACGGTTACAGGGGAGAGGATGAGAGAAATGTGAATCTGTGTATTGTGTATTGTAAAATTAAAATGAAAGATACAAGGATATATGTATGAGTAAATTAACTATAGTTGAGTCAACTAACTCTAGTTCTAACAACCTAACTATAGTTACTACTAACCACTAACTAACTATAACTAACTCAAGCTTAACACTATTACAATGTTAACTAACTAATTAATCTTCACACTCCCTTTCAAGCTGGAGGGTGCAGAATGTTAAGCACTCCAAGCTTGCCTACAAGAAAAGCATGTTGTGAATGACCAAGTCCTTTTGTTAGCAAGTCAGCTTGTTGATCTTTGGTCCCTATGAAGAGAGGCACGAGTAGACCTTGTTTAATTCTGTCACGTACAAAATGACAATCGATCTCTATATGTTTGGTACGTTCGTGGAAGATAGGATTAGTAGCTATTTGTAAAGATGATTTACTATCACAGTAGATTTGCACTGGTTGTTTGATAGTCACACCTAACTCAGCAAACAACCCCAATAACCATACGACCTCCGCTGTCACTGCTGCCAAACTTCTGTATTCTGCCTCTGCAGAGCTTCTTGATACTGTATGTTGTTTCTTTGATTTCCAAGAGATGACGGAGTCACCAAATTTGATCAAGTATCCTATAACAGACATGCNATCCCAATGAGACTTTTTGGGTTCTTGCATGAATTGACTGAGAGTCTGGACTGCGAACACAATGTCTGGCCTAGTGCTGGTGAGATAGATCAGCCTACCAATTAGTCGTTGATACTCAGTTGCATCAGAAAGTATTTCGTCATTCGTAACACCAGTGTGCCTATCAAATTTTGCAGAAGTGAACTTTTGATTGAGATCAATTGGGGTCAGAATAGGTTTGGCACCTCCTAGGCCAATGTCCGAAATTAATTGGAGACAATAATTTCTTTGGTTCAAAAGTATTCCATCCTTTGACCTTAACATTTCGATTCCCAGAAAGTACTTAAGATCACCAAGATCCTTGACTTTAAATTGTTGATGTAGCACCTCTTTGGTCTCATTGATGACTGTGTGTTGTTTCCAGTTATCAACAAGTCGTCTACATATACTACCACTGCTACAAAGTCTTCACCATTTCTCTTGGTAAATAAGGAGTAGTCATAAAGGCTCTGAACATATCCTGCAGCTATGAGGGCCTCACGTAGCTTGATATTCCATCGCCTTGAAGCTTGTTTTAGGCCATATAGTGATTTCAATAGCCTGCAAACCTTTGTCTCCCCCTGCTTTCTGAAACCTTGAGGGAGCTCCATGTACACTTCTTCATGCAAATCACCCTGTAGGAAAGCATTGTACACATCCATTTGTGAAATATTCCATCCTCTGGATGCAGCAAGTGCAATAACAGATCTCACAGTAACCATTTTTGCAACTGGTGAGAAGGTTTCATTGTAGTCTAAACCTTCCCTTTGACTGTATCCCTTAGCAACCAATCTTGCCTTAAACCTTTCTACTTCTCCACTAGCTTTGTACTTGATATTATATACCCACTTTGACCCAATGGCCTTCTTTCCTTTTGGCAAATCAACAACATCCCAAGTCTTGTTGTCTTCTAGTGCTTTAATATCTATTTCCATAGCTTCAATCCACTTTCTGTCCTTTGAAGCCTCGACAAAATTCTTTGGCTCAGTCGTTTCAGAAATGTTGGTTAGAAAACTTCTGCGTTTATCCTTCAATTTGTCATAAGACAAGTAGTTAGATAATGGATAAGAGGATCCCTTACTTCTTTCTGTGGTTACACAGTCGTGCAACCATAAAGGCTCCTTTGAGGTTCTTTTTGATCTCCTTATTTCATTGCCTTCCAGTTCTACAACTGGTGAAACAATGACGTCATTGTGCAATATAGATTGTTGTTGTGCTGGTGCTAGTATCATTGCACCATCTGAACTAGATTCACCAACTCTTGATTCAGACATATCTGAGTTGTTGTCTTCTACAATTGCTGATAAATGTTGTTCATCCTGTGCATATTTTTCTATGTTCTCCCTTTCTACGTCTGTTGACAAGTGCTCCTCAACATGGGCATTTTCTGCAGCTGCTTCATTCTCAGGTTGCAAATCTCTACTACTGAGAGGTGTTGATGTTGCAAACATCTGTATTGTTGTGTGCTCCCCTATAATTGGAACTTGAGATATTGACTTAGCAAATGGAAAGATATGCTCCTTGAGCATTACATCTTTGCAGACAAAGAAACAGTTAGTAGATAAATCCATCAGTTTGTATCCCTTCTGTGTTTCTGCATATCCAAGAAGTATGGTTGTTTTTGCTCTGGGGAAAACTTGTCTTCTTTGCTCATGTTAGTATCATAGCAAAGGCATCCAAACACTCTCAAATGACTCAAGCTAGGTGGTTGTTTATGTAGAATCTCATATGGAGATTTTCCTTTGCGCAAGGCAGTAGGCAACCTGTTTATCACATACACTGTTGTATTAACACATTCACCCCAGAATCTTGTAGAAGTATTAGCTTGAAATTTCATTGCTCTTGCNAAGAGGTTTCTCACTTGTAGTTAAACTTCTAGGAAACACTAATCTACTTTGCTTAGCAAGAGGACATATATGACAGTCATTGTTTACTGCTATGTCTACAACTTTATTATGAAAGAAATCTATATTCTTCATAGTACTAACTGAAGCATGGCCTAATCTTCTGTGTCAAAGTGCTCCATATTTCTCATCCTTCCTTGTGCTTGTGGATGCAAACTATTTTATTCCCTTGATGAATTTGTCCAAATCTCCTTTGAATCCTTTCTTCAATATGTACAGCCCACCTTTTTCCTTACGAATCCCCCTCACCTTGCCATTGTAAAGGTCCTGGAATAGGCAGAAATCAGGAAAGAAATTCACTGAGCACAACAATTGCCTAGTTAGTTTAGAAACTGACAGAAGGTTGAACTTGAACTCATGTACAAACAGTACATCATCCAATTCCAGTTTATCGAGAATGATTGTTTTACCAATATGTGAAACACTAGCTTTTTCTCCTGTGGGTAAATGAACTTGTTCATTTCTATATGTATTGACTTTATCTTTGGTTACTAATGCCTCTAATTCACCAGCAATGTGATGTGTTGCTCCAGAATCAATAATCCACTTTGTACCAGGTAAGTTTGCCATTAAGGAGGTAGCCATACCTGTTGTGTTGGCTTGACATTCAGTGTCTTTGTTCAACATGT
>MDKI01219038.1:0-19885 GCA_005239505.1 Nicotiana paniculata | reverse complement strand
TATATATATATATATATTAAATAATCAAAAACCCTTCTTCCACGTCCAGTACTCTATCTGTATTCTCTGTTACTGCTTTACTATCAGACACTTCCAGTACTCTATCTCTATACTAATCCGTTAATTGTTGTGTGATGTTCAACTCTTCTTATTGCCTCAAGGCAGTAATATTTATCAGTCTCTACTTTGTTGCCTAATGCTGAAATTTGGTGTATGCATATTTTTTACAGGGATCTGCTCACTTATGGATTAAGCTGTTGTTTGAACTTTGAAGCTGCAGAAATTCAAGCACTGTTAGGCGTTAGCTGCAGGCCAAACATTTCTGTGTAGTCTGCTCACTTATGGATTAATCATTTTGAAATATATATTCTGGACTCACTTTGAATATAGACTGGAAATTTATCATTTCAGAATTTGTATTCTAGGCGTTAACAGTGTGTATGGAAAGACATATGTATTCTGGACTCATCTGTAATGTAGTCCGCTTTGGGATGTAATGGACTCATCTATTGTATTCTATAGACTGGAATGTAGTCTGCTGAGTGTAGGAATTTTATTTTGAGTCACAACGGTCAGCAAACAATTAATGCACGCAATATAGATTGAATTAGGCCGATAAACCGCCCGTTAAGGGCTAAACCGATATCAATCCGCCCGATATCTTATCGGGTGGCTAGCAGAGTAATACATTTAAAAATCGATAACCGATAAGCCAAATCGTTAAGAGTAAATAACCGTCAAATTCGCCCGATAAGCAACCCTAGTTAATAGATAATTGGACTCTTTAGTCAAAAGAACTTCCCTTCCCCACCTCTTCTCTTGCAATTCACAAATCACACATTGAGATCTTATGCTGCCCCTCTTTAACACAAATTAATTGTTCAAACCACGCTCCCTAGGTGAAAGATATGACTTACAAAATTGTTAAAATAGATTAAGAATCAAATAGAAGAAAAATATCTCAAGTGGACGGCTATTTAGGTTAATTCTTCTTATTTCGGACCCTAATTTAGATACCAGATACTGTAAAAATTGCTTGGGGCGCCCTATTTGGTTGCCCCTTTTTAACTTGTACCCGTTTTGTTTTTCTTTTGCATATGTACCCGATTTTTTGTTAAAAGCGTTTTAAAAAGATAATTTTGCCATTATTCAATAAAAGACGTTTCTCTCCAAGTGTACAACTCTCTCTCTCTCTCTCTCTCTCTCTCTCTCTCTCTCTCTCTCTCTCTCTCTCTCTCTCTCTCTCTCTCTCTCTCTCTCTCTCTCTCTCCTTCTCTACTTTTGCGGTTTTTGATTGTTCTTCTCTGAAATCAAATATTTTTCGCCATTGCTTTCTACTCGTTTTTGTAACTGTTTATTCTCCAACAACATTGAGTATAATCACAGGTACGATTTTAATGGTTGCTTTTGTTTAGTGATTTTATCAATTTTTAACTGTATTTACGATGTGTATGGGGTTTTCATTTACGAGCAGTTTTATGATTTAATTTCTGAGTTTATTTTTGTTGTTGATAGTAGTCTTAGTTGATTTGTTTTCCTTTTTGATTGGTGCTAAAATAATTTTCTAGGATTTACTTTGATTAGTGCATTAACTTTGTAGGTTTTACTTTTACGATTAGTGTTTTTAGGTTTTTTGAAACTCTGTTTGTGTTTTTGATGAAAATTCTACATGTTCTTCAGTGATTTTTGGAGACGTTGAAATTTTCGAAAAAATGAGACTCAAATAGATAATACTATTAAAGTCTGAAGTTTATAATACTTCAAGCATAACTTAAGCATGTAAAGCATGAAGTTAGAAGGCTTTAAAACATAACTTAGGCCATAATGTTCTGAAATTATTTTTAGGATTCTTTGATTTTTGGTCTGTAAGTTATGTTTTGATTCTTTTTGTGTATTAAGTTATGCAATTTGAGTTTAGATCGCTTGTGGAAGTTGGCCTGACTATTATAATGGTGAATGCGAGATTTGCAGATAATTTGAGGTACTAGATAGTTTTCATTACAGGAGTTCAGGAAGGATTTGGTTGAATTTCACTGCGGTATTATGGCAGTAATAGAGTATGGGAATTTGTGAGTTATTGTGTGTTTTGACCTATTTCTTTGAGCCAAGTAGGGGATTCTGTTGCCGACGAGTTGATTGCACGATTATGTGTTATATCGATTTCAGATCGAGGTATACTGGTGAATCAGTTATGACTTATAGAGGTTGAGATCGAGGATGACTCGAGTAAAGGAATTTCTTGATACGGGATGTATTATGTTTGGTAAGTATATGGGAAACATTGAATGATTGAGTTGTTATTCGTGAATGATATAGTGTGCACGAAGTAGGGATTCGCCCGGTTGCTTAAGAGTGTGGATTACTTCGTTGGTTGTTATTGTACTAATGGGGCACAGGTTGTTCGGTCCGTTTGGTCAATTGAGTCGAGATTTGAGCAGAGTGGAAGACTCTTGGGAATGGTCTGAATGGATTTAAGATTTAATGTAGCAATTGGAAATTTTCAAGATTTGTATTTGGCTAGGATCTGAGATTTACATTGGAAGACGTCAAGATTTGTGATATTTCTATATCATTGTGGATTATACATTTCGGTATCAGAAAAGGGAAAGAATAGCTTAAATTCATAGAAAGTCTCTTCAGAGTAAATTATTTGAGTTGTGGTACTTTTGGGGTGCTTAAGAGAACATCTAGTGGCTTATGAGCCTTAGGGCGGTGTGGTTTTATGCCAGGGTCTCGCGTGGTGAGTTTTGGTTGAGGATTGTGGTATTATGGCAAGGAGAAGAACCAATTTGAAAGTAATTCAGAAGGGACTCAGAGAAATAGGACAGCTTGGTAGTAGGTTGGGTCGGTATGGTAATGGGTAAGATCGGTTCTTAAGGTGCTTATGATATGGTGAGTTTCCAGATGTGAATCGTGGAAATGCTCTTGGGCTTTAGCGACATGCGTATCTTGGTTGAGTTAGTGGGATTCAGTTCTGACGGTTTGGTTAAGTGCAAATGGATTTCGGAGAATTCTTGATGGTTTCTACCATGATTTGATATGTATATTTCCTACTGGAGTGTGGGGCATGTTGCGTATTGTGATTCCTTCAGGATGAAATCAATTGGAAAGTTCTTGGATAATCGAGTATGTAGTTGCTTGCGACTCGGAGTTGGTTTTGAGATTTTTGTATCTTTCATATGATGGCACAATGGATGCGGAGTTGTGTAGTATTGAGAATTGCAGGTGCAAGGTCACAACTCGATTTTGAAGGGAAGTTCATGAAATTCGTAGGCAGCATGGGTGGTTTCAGTGACTAGGTAATGATGTTACTAGTTGGTATGGCTTGATGAGAGTATACATTTTAGAAGGGGCTATGTGTTTTGATTTGTGAATACTTCATTGGTTTTGCGGCACTCTCCTGGTTGACCGACTGCGGATATTCAAATTTTGCTTTGTGGCACAGAAAGATTATAGAGATATTCCTCGTGGTATAATCATGTAATTGTGGGGGACCAGAGTCGATTTGGCGGTCCATGGGTAGGCCCAATTAAGATGTGCACTCTATACCGAGTTGGATTGATGGACTCCATAATGCTATAATTGAGGGGTATGCCATTCGGTTGTGGCTAAGCTTATTCGTGTTTTGAAATGATTCATGAATTACTCTTCTATGTTGCGAGGAGTTGTGATTCGTTAGTTTTGGGCACACATGGTGCAAATCTATTGTGGTCTTATAGCGGAATTTGAGCGAGATGAGTAACTGGGCATTGCATGATTGATGGCGTGTTGATTATGTTCTTTCGGGTTTCGTGTGGCATGGTATCGCCTGATTCTCCGTGGTTATGGTAGTGCACTTTGAGTACTGGGTATCGAATTTCGCGTGGTTATTGATTTTTGGGCAAGGCGGAGCGAGGTATATTATGGACCAGTGTTGGATAGGGGTCACACATTGCAGTGAAATTAGGTTGGGACATGATCCTTTGGGTTGGTCTCGTGTGTTCTGGTTCTACAATGTATGGTAGGATTTTAACATGCCGTTGTGAAGGTATTTGTTGAGCTTGCGGGACGATTCTCTTGTTTGAGTCATTTTCTATGTTTGAGTACACTTGACTTGTTGCTTATTGGTGCAGGGATTGCACGGGTTGTAGCTTTAGATTGTATTGATGTGGCATGTCATTAGAGTGGTTGTGGTGGATGAAATGAGGTCGTCAAACCTAGAATGAGTGCTATCAGATCTGATTGCGGTATATCTGGAAGGATATTGATGATGATCGGGTTAAAAATTTGCTATAGTTCCTATCGAAGGAGAGGGAGTTCCACAACTTTTTGATCAGACGAAGGGTTATGAGTTTCCGCGTGTTTCTTTCACCATTGGTAGTATATGAAGGAGTTAGGATGAGGCTTTGTTCGATAAGAGATGTGTTACTGGCATTGGGTTGTTTGAGTAGCTACTGTGATTAGAAATTATCGCTATGATCATTTGAGTTATGTGGTATATCAAGTGATTTCAACTTGGGTTATGACTATGGCTTGATATAGCTTGTTCAGACTTATACAGTGCGTTGATGCGAGATTATGATATTATAGAAATGATTCTAAGGATTATGGGCTAGGTTGGATGAAGAAATTCCAGTTATGTTGTGTTATTATACCTATATGGGATAGGGTGACATGGGATCACCCCCCGGCATGTGCATGGTAATATTACTCGGCAATTTCGATGGTTTCTGGAACAACTTTGGGCATGTTCGAGGACGGACGTATGTTTAAGTGAGGGAGGATGTAACAACCCAACCGGTCATTTTGAGCATTTGCACTTTGCTCGATTATTTGAGGGCATGAGTAGCTCCGTATGATGTATTATGACTCATGTGAATCATCGATTTTGGGTTTCAGGTTATCCGGGATCGGTTTGGAAGAATGAGTTTGTTGATGAAGCTTTAATTTGAAATCTTTGACCAAGTTTTGACTTTTTAGTATTTGACCTCGAATTGGATTTCTGATGGTTCCGTTAGCTCCGTTGGGTGACTTTGGACTTAGGAGCGCGTCCGGATTGTGATTTGGAGGTCCGTGGTAGAATTTGGCTTGAAGTGGCGGAAGTTGGAATTTTGGAAAGTTTGACCTGAGTGGACTTTTTTTATATTGGGGTTGAATTTCGATTTCCGAAAGTTGGAGCAGGCCCGTAATGTCTAATATGATCTGTGTGCAAAATTTGAGGTCAATCAGACATGATTTGATAGGTTTCAGCATCGGTTGTGGAAGTTGAAGTTTCAAAAATCAATGATTTCGAATTGAGGTGTGATTCGTCGTTTCGATGTTGTTATGTGTGTTTTGAGGCCTCGAGTAGGTTTGTGTGATGTTATGTGACTTGTTGGTATGTTTGGGCGGGGTCCCAAGGGGCTCGGGCGTGTTTCGGATTGATTTCAGATCATTTTTCATTCCATGTTGCATTGCTGAGAATTTTCTGGTTATGATATGAATGCACCTACGGAGTGTCGAGCGCAGGTGCGGAGCCGCAAAAGCGGCAGTGCTATCGCAGAAGCGAGAAAAGGAGTTGGGAGATAGGTTCGTAGGTGCGGGTGCTTGGACGCACCTGCGCAATCGCAGATGCAGTTCAGGTGCGCAGAAGCGCGATCGCAGAAGCGGTTTAAGGACCACATGTGCGAGTTTTTTGCGGAGTGAGGCTGTTTTCGCAGAAGCGAGAAATTTCCGCATAAGTGGTGGTCGCAGGTGCGACAATTTGACCGCAAATGCGGAATTGCTGGGCAGAATCTATAAAAATCGAGGTTCTCGTTCTTTCTTCATATTTCAACATTTTGGACTCGAATTGAGGCGAGATTAGGAGAAATCTTCATCACACGGATTGGGGTAAGTGTTCTCTACTCGGTTTTGATTATACTCCATGAATCTATCTTCGATTTTAGCTATTGGTTGATGAATTTTAAAGAGGAATTAGGAGTTTTAGCCAATGTTTCATAATATAAGTTCTTGAGATTTGAACATCGAATTGGACTCGGATTTGAGTGAAACTAGTATGGTTGGACTCGAAATTGAATGGGTTGTCGGATTTTGTGAGTTTTCTCGGGCTCCAAGGTGCGGACCCAAGCTGGGATTTTTGGCCGATTTTTGGTTTTGACTCAAGATTTGTCTTTTCTGATTGGGATTGATTCTCTTAGTCTTGTTTGATGTATTCGAGTTGTTTTTGGGTAGTTTAGCCGTTCTGTCATTCCCCAAGACCGAGGGACGAGACTGGCGCCTAACCAGATGATCCCGGTCAAGCGGACCTGGATTGCCTTTCCTACCCAACACATCACCCCGTGTTTATAATATACATTATTCCATATGAATTAGCAATTTAGAGTTTAAGCATAAATCCACTACTTGAGTTCATATTATCCTTTATCATTTCCACATTTGATAATCACAAAACATACAACAATTCCGATTCGGACCACGATTACTAGTAAACACATTTACCGCCCAAAATACATATATGTACAACCCACATCATGTCTACGGAGCCTCTAAGAGTACTAAGAGTTTACACCATACTTGCCGGCAACAAGGCCCCGGCTATACCTTAAAATACATAACATATACAAAAAAAAAAAGATGATGTAGACTACACACGGCTCCGAGAGGAAATGGGGCTCACCGGATCTGCTGAAGGTACGAAGGGGAAACACCACTATCGGCGGTCTGAGCTACCTGTTGTGGAACCACCTACATCCATATAAAAGATGTAGCGCCCCCTACAAAAAGGACGTTAGTACCATTGAATAGTACTAGCATATATGAACCAAGTTTATTCCAAGTAGAATCAAACAATACACAATTAGAAAGAAATTAGGGTAACCACACAAGTACCACACAAGTATACAGAAAACCACAATGAAGATTTCACAGTTACTTGTTTCAATTTCCCATCTGTTGCGGCGCGCAACCCGATCCCACCGTACATTCTCATCTCACCCTTATTACTTCGTGTTGCGGCGCGCAACCCTATCCCACCGTACAATCACATTTCACCCTTATTACTTCATCTTGCGGCGCGCAACCCGATCCCACCCTACGTTCCCATTTCATAACAACAATCACCAATAATTATATCACAAAGATCTTTATCATGAAGAACATAAGTTCATATCAACAAATAACTCTGTGAAATCAAGGCACAATGATCCTAACCAATCAGTAATTCATATATGGTGTTGCCACGATCATTTAACTCAATAAAATCAGCCCATATTCACTTCCATTATTTACTACATAGCATTTAGCACTTGGATACATTCAACACTTTATTTCATTTCGTTTCTTTCGTTTTGCAGCACATCCTCTCATACTGATGTATTCAACGTTTAACGAGTTTTACACATGGTAGGATAAGCACAAAGAATCACCCTTCATAATCTCAATTAGCATGGTAATTGACTTAAGAAAATCAGAGAATGAATTCGTACAACTCGACACAGCAGGACAAACAATTCACATATGCTCAAGCAAGAATTTCATACCGTGTACTCGGACACCAACAAGGTAACTCTACAAAGATTAAAGTTAGCCATACATACCTTGATTTGGGATTTTTCCTTAATTTCTACGACAATTCACCGGACCTTCTAGCACCTTCAATCTAGTTCACAATGTGGCATAATTTAACTTAGAATTAGGAACAATGATCATGTCTTAAACTCACTTGATCATTCTATCAAACACTAAGTGTTCTTTTAGATTAAATGGCCTCTTTTTAGTGAAAGATTACTCTAACCAATTTCCTTTTACCAGATTATGATTAGTTGGTTACATGCATGCAAGGCTCCTACCCTTATCTTCATAAATTCACCTAACCATGTTTTATTTTAACAAAAATCTGGAAATTTAGGTTGATGGGTTAGAAGCTTACCTCTTGTAGTGAAGAAAATGGTGTCCTACTTGATCAATTCCAGGTCTGAGTAGTGTTGGAGGAACAAATTGGATGAAGTTGGACTCTCTCTATACAACCCACTCTCTCCTCTCTCTAATTTATCATAAAATGAGCTTAAAATGAAAAGGGGAGGTGTTTTAATGAACTGAGGGTCGGGTATGAAATTAGAAATTTAACAGTCCCGAAGCAGAAATGCGATCAGGAATGTGATTGCATTCCTGCTATGCGGTCCGCATTCTTGTCACATAATTGTCCCTCAAATGGGCCAAAGAGAAAAGTAGACTGCCCAGGTATGCAACCATTATGCGGTCCGCATACCTGTTATGCGATCGCATATTGCGTCGCATAACTTCGTCCGCAAAAGTCAAGGTGCAAGAATGCGACAACTATGCGGCCCGCATTCGTAAAATGCAATCGCATTTTAGGCCGCATAGATGTCCTCAAAATGGACAACAAACTGTCCAGGTATGCAACCACTATGCGGTCGGCATACCTGATCTGCGATCGCATAGTGGACATCAAACCTGCGCAAATCTGAATTTTTTTATCTTTTAAGTCCCAGGATACTTTTTACTCAAAAGAGGCCATTTTAAGAATTTCTATAGTTATAACAACACGGGGACCTATTTGGGCATTATTTTTAGCCATGAAATTTTACAAGTCTTTACATTCTCCCTTACTTAAAATTATCCGTCCTCGAATGAGGATCGGGGAATCACTAGAGTAGGATAACACAAAATAAACCAACCCCAGAATTTTTACTAATTCCGATATTTTCTGAAAATTTCGCTAGAGTTTCCTTTGTAATTAGGCCCATCTACCTGTCAGAGAGCCCCCGAAACACATGTTTAACCAATTCCACACATTACCAATTACTCTATCAACTTGCACATAACCCGGTACTTTCAACAAGCTACATGTAATTCAATTAATTCACAAGCCTCACATAGTTCAGTTAAATCCACAATTTTGCACATAATTCAACTATTACAATGAGTTGCACATAATTCAGTTATTCACAACAACATATACATTTATGGCACAAAGTTTGGGTGCACTAATGACATCTCAGGGGGCAATTACAGCCTATAAGCCACCTGTCCTATCCTTTGAGCAATCTTATATGGCCCGACATACCTTGGGCTTAATTTCCCTTTCTTCCTAAACCGCATCACTCCCTTAATGGGAGACACCTTCAAGAATACCCAATCATCGACTTGAAACTCCAAATCTCTTCGACGAACGTCCGCATAGGATTTCTGACGACTCTGAGCAGTTTTCATCCTTTCCTGAATGACCTTAACTTTTTCCATAGTTTGGTGCACAAGATCCGGTCCTAACAGCTCCGGCTCGCCAACCTCGAACCATCCAATTGGATACCTACACCTCCTTCCGTACAACGCCTCAAATGGGGCCATCTGAATACTAGCATAGAAACTGTTATTATAAGCAAATTCTATAAGCGGCAAGTGATCATCCCAGCTACCCTTGAAATCTAATACACAAGCACGTAACATATCTTGAAGCGTCTGAATGGTTCGCTCTGCCTGCCCATCAGTCTGTGGATGGAATGGTGTGCTGAGATTTATCTGTGTACCCAAACCTTGCTGAAATTTCTTCCAAAAGTTAGCTGTGACTTGGGCCCCTCGATCCGAGATAATAGATACTGGAGTGCCATGGAGTATGACTATTTCCTTGATATACAACTGAGCATACTGTTCCGCAGTATCGGTGGACTTGACTAGCAAGAAGTGAGTTGATTTCGTGAGCCGATCCACTATTACCCAAATAGAGTCGAACCTACGTTGAGTGCGAGGTAACCCCATCACAAAGTCCATATTGATCATCTCCCATTTCCAGATTAGTATCTGTGCCAACCCACCGGGCCTCTGATGCTCAGCCTTCATTTGCTGACAATTCGGACACCTAGCCACAAAGTCCGCCACACCCCTCTTCATACCATTCCACCAATAAATATCTTTGAGATGATGATACATCTTCGTAGAACCTGGGTGTACTGAATACCTGGAGTTGTGAGCCTCTACCATTACCCTTTCCTGAAGATCATCCACGTCCGGAACACACAGCCTCCCTTGGCACCGCAAAAAACCATCATATTGCCGTGTGAAAATGCTGTAGTCTTATGATTCAGATTTGCCTCTCTCAACTATACCAATGCTGGATCTCTGAATTGCTTTTCCTTGATTTTCGTTACAAGTGAAGATTCTGCTCCATTACATACCACGACATCCCCTTCGTTTGAGGTCGAAAGACAGATCCCCAGACTAGCCAACTGATAAACCTCTTGAGCCAAAGTCCTCTGACCTTCTTCCAAATGAGCCAAGCTACCCATGGATTTCCGAGTGTCGGCTACCACATTCGCCTTTCCCGGATGGTACAAAATATTCATATCATAATCCTTGAGCAACTCTAACCACCTCCATTGCCTTAAGTTTAACTCTTTCTGCTTGAATAAGTATTGAAGACTCTTGTGGTCTGTGAACACATCCACATGGACCCCATAAAGATAATGCCGCCAGATTTTCAATGCAAAAACAACCGCCGCGAGCTCCAAATCATGCGTCGGATAATTCTTTTTTTGATTCTTGAGCTGCCTAGAAGCATATGCTATTACCTTCCCACACTGCATCAACACACACCCCAAACCAACCCTTTAAGCATCACAATAAACCACAAATCCCTCTATACCCTCTGGCAAGGTCAACACCGGCACCGTAGTCAATCTCAATTTCAATTCCTAAAAACTCTTTTCACAAGCATCGAACCACTATAACTTAACCGCCTTCTGCGTCAGCTTAGTCAATGGGGAGGCGATGGTCGAGAATGCCTCCACGAACCTCCGATAATACCCAGCCAAACCTAAGAAACTGTGAATCTCTGTCGGGGTCGTTGGCCTAGGACAATCCTTTACCACTGGAATCTTTTGGGGATCAACCCGAATCCCTTCCCTAGTTACAACATGGCCCAAAAAGGCGACTGATTCTAGCTAGAATTCACATTTTGAAACCTTTGCATACAATTGGTGCTGATAAAGAGTCTGCAGAACTGCCCTGAGGTGAGTAGCATGATCTTCCTGACTTCGCGAATAAACGAGGATGTCATCAATAAAGACAATCACAAAGGAGTCAAGAAACGGTTTGGAAACCCAATTCATAAGATCCATAAAAGCTGCTGAGGCATTGGTTAGCCCAAAAGACATTACCAGAAATTCGAAGTGCCCATATCGAGTTCTGAAGGCAGTCTTAGGAATATCCGCCATAGTCTCAGCAGGCAAGAAATGATCCATGAAGGCATCAACAAACTCATCCCACTTTGCCGGAGGGCTCCTCTCCCCACGGGACCCCTCCCACATCTCAAACCACGAATACGCTGCTCCCTTTAACTGATAAGAAGCCAAATCAACCCCCTCGGTCTCTGTAGCCTTCGTAACCCAGAGAGACTTGCACATCTCATCAATGAACTCCTGAGGATCAGCCTCTGGGTCGATGCCTGTGAACTCTGGAGGGGCTAACCGCAGAAACTAGTTAACCCTGGAACCTAAAGAATCCCCTTGCTCTCTAGAGGATGCAGGGGCAGCATGTGATCTTTGGGCCTGGGAGGACAGTAGCTGAGTCAACATCAAATAGCTCCCCTGAGGTCCCTATCAGAAATACCGGGACCAAAAGCTGGGACTGAAGAAGAATCAGGAACATCAGCGGGAGGTACTGTAGCACCCTCCGCTGGAGCAGGAATAGGAATATCCTGGCCTGGGATGAAAGAGTCAGGCAGATTCAAGGTCGGGGAATCATTCTCACCCACACCATCAGATAAGGAATTCACGGCCACTCCTGGGGTGGCATCGGCCTCTGGGCCGAGTCGGGCTCTGTTCTTGGGTGCCATGTATTGAAAATTGGAATAATGCACGGGTTAGATAAAGATGTTTTCACCTTCCACTTCATTGCACAATACAGAGGAACAATGAAAGGGTATTTTCCTAAATGTCCATGCAGCTCCCGAATTATAGATGTGGTCGACAACACACTGATAAGAAGGGCTTTACTAGATACGGCTCCGAGACATCCTAGGAAACTTTTAAAAACCTTAGGCTCTGATACCAAGTTTGTCACGCCCCAAGACCGAGGGACGAGACCGGTGCCTAACCGGATGATCCCGGTCAAGCGGACCTGGATTGCCTTGCCTACCCAACGCATCACCCCGTGTTTATAATATACATTATTCCACATGAATTATCAATTTAGAGTTTAAGCATGAATCCACCACTTGAGTTCATATTATCCTTTATCATTTCCACATTTGATAATCACAAAACATACAACAATTCCGATTCGGACCACGATTACTAGTAAACACATTTACCGCCCAAAATACATATATGTACAACCCACATCATGTCTACGAAGCCTCTAAGAGTACTAAGGGTTTATATAATACTTGTCGGCAACAAGGCCCTGGCTATACCTTAAGATACATAACATATAAAAAAAAGATGATGTAGACTACACACGGCCCCGAGAGGAAATAGGGCTCACCAGATCTGCTGAAGGTACGAAGGGGAAACACCATTATCGGCTGTATGAGCTACCTGTTTTGGAACCACCTACATCCATATAAAAGATGTAGCGCCCCTGGAAAAAGGGACGTTAGTACCATTGAATATTACTATCATATATGAACCAACTTTATTCCAAGTAGAATCAAACAATACACAATTGGAAAGAAATTAGGGTAACCACACAAGTACCACACAAGTATACAGAAAACGACAATGAAGATTTCACAGTTACTTGTTTACATTTCCTATCTGTTGCTGCGCGCAACCCGATCCCACCGTACATTCTCATCTCACCCTTATTACCTCTCCACCCTTATTACTTCGTGTTGAGGCGCGCAACCCGATCCTACCGTACAATCATATTTCACTCTTATTACCTTTCCACCCTTATTATTTCGTGTTGTGGCGCGCAATCCGATCCCACCGTACGTTCCATTTCATAAAAAAAATCACCAACAATTATATCATAAAGATCTTTATCATGAAGAACATAAGTTCATATCAACCAATAACTATGTGAAATCAAGGCACAATGATCCTTACCAATCAGCAATTCATATATGGTGTTGCCACAATCATTTAACTCAATAAAATCAGCCCATATTCACTTTCATTATTTACTACACAGCATTTAGCACTTGGATACATTCAACACTTTATTTCATTATCGTTTCTTTCGTTTTGCAGCACATCCTCTCATACCGATGTATTCAACATTTAACGAGCTTTACACATGGTAGGATAAGCACAAAGAATCACCCTTCATAATCTCAATTAGCATGGTAATTGACTTAAGAAAATCAGAGAATGAATTCGTACAACTCGACACAGCAGGACAAACAATTCACATATGCTCAAGCAAGAATTTCATACCGTGTACTCGGACACCAACAAGGTAACTCTACAAAGATTAAAGTTAGCCATACATACCTTGACTTGGGAGTTTTCCTTAATTTCTACGACAATTCACCGGACCTTCTAGCACCTTCAATCTAGTTCACAATGTGGCATAATTTAACTTAGAATTAGGAACAATGATCATGTCTTGAACTCACTTGATCATTCTATCAAACACTAAGTGTTCTTTTAGATTATATGGCCTCTTTTTAGTGAAAGATTACTCTAACCCATGTCCTTTTACTAGATTATGATTAGTTTGTTACATGCATGCACCTACCCTTATCTTCATGAATTCACCTAACCATGTTCCATTTTAACAAAAATCTAGAAATTTAGGTTGATGGGGTAGAGGCTTACCTCTTGTAGTGAAGAAAATGGTGTCCGACTTGATCAATTCCAGGTCTGAGTAGTGTTGGTGGAACAAATTGGATGAAGTTGGGCTCTCTCTCTCTAGAACCCATTCTCTACTCTCTCTAATTTATCAGAAAATGAGCTTAGAATGAAAGGGGGAGGTGTTTTAATGAACTGGGGGTCGGGTATGAAATTAGAAATTTAACAGTCTCGAAGCAGAAATGCGGTCAGGAATGAGATCGCATTTCTGCTATGTTGTCCGCATTCCTGTCGCATAATTGTCCCTCAAATGGGCCAAAGAGAAAAGTAGACTGCCCAGGTATGTGACCACTATGCGGTCAACATACCTGTTATGCGATCGCATAACTCCCTCCGCAAAAGTCAAGGTGCAAGAATGCGACAACTATGCGACCCGCATTCGTGAAATGCGATCGCATTCTAGACCGCATATTTGTCCTCAAAATGGACAGCAAACTGTTCAGGTATGCGACCACTATGTGGTCCGCATACCTGATCTGCGATCGCATAGTGGACCGCGGGCCTGCGCAAATCTGGAAAATTTTATCTTTTAAGTCCCGGGGTACTTTTTACTCAAAATGGGTCCGTTTTAAGAATTTTTACAGTTATAACAACACGGGGACCTATTTGGGCATTATTTTTATCCATGAAATTTTACGGGTCTTTACACGTTCGGAGGTCGAAATGCGTGTGATGACATCTTTGGAGCATTGCTTGGCTTGCTCGGCATTGGTATTGGCTCATTCGAGGTAAGTAAATTTTCTAAACTTAGTGTTGAGGGTATGAAACCTCGCATTACGTGTTATGTGATTAGTATTGAGGTGACGCACATGCTAAGTGACGTGCGTGTGGGCATGCACCCTGTGAATTGGGACTCTGTTGTCCCATGGCACTGTATAGTGGCCTTATTTTGTTGGTATTTGTGTTTTCACCATGTAAATAAAGTAACCGAGCTGTCAAGCATGCTAAATATCATGTTTATACTATATGCTGATATTGTTTTTACCCATAGTGGTCGTTTATTGTTGTCATCTCATTGATTTCATTGATATATATCGTACTCAGTAACATTCATGCATTCATATCAAATCTCAGTCTCAGTTGTCACATGTTGCTACACAATATCATTGTTCCGGATCAGTTTTCATGACATTGTGAGCCCGTGGGTAAGACTAGAGATATTGATGACTGAGTGAGGCTGAGAGCCTAATTATGAGTGACAGTTATGGGATCGGGCTACACGCCGCAGCATGTTATATTGATTTATGCATGGATTGGCTTATGATAGCGCTTGGGTTGTAGGAGCCCTTCCGGAGTCTGTAACACTCCCCCCCAGTGAGCGCGGATAATATTATTGAGGGATGAATTTCCCTGGACATGGATTTGTCCTAAGTATTTATATATGGAGATGGATTTCTCCACAGGGATGGATTTCCCTTTTTCCCCGGTACCGAGTGACATATAGTCATTATTGAGTATGTTCCGGGATGGATTTTCCTAGGCCGCATGGGCCATATATGATACTGAGTGGTTGAGAATTTATATATTATTGAGAGATGGATTTTCCTGGCCATGGATTTGTCCAAAGCACTGGATATCTGGAGATAGATTTCTCCACATGGTTGGATTGCCCTTTTTCCTCGGTACTGGATGACTTATAGTCAGTGTTGTATATGTTCCGGGATGGATTTTCCTGGACCGTATGGGCCGTATACAATACCGAGTGGTTGAGCATGATGAGTGAAAAGCGGGAGGCAGTGACATTAAGTACTCTGAGAATGTGAGTACACGATTCATCTCTGAGCTATATGGCATTAGCATGCACACATCACATATAGGCATAAAGATGCATTTTTCCTCATGTCGTACGATATCATACCATTCATGACTTTTTACACACATTAATATGTGGGCCTAGAGAGGTGTTTTTGTACTCGTTATTTGGAAAGAAAAATGAAACTTCTCACTTACCGGTGAAAGGATTTTGAGAAAAATCACAGTTTTCAAACTTACCTATATTTTTGGCATTTCTGGCAAAGGAATTGAATTTATACTAAGATACTTGAAAAGCATACCTTTTTTTTTTAAACTATGAACGAGTTGAGTATTTTTACTTCTGAGATACCCCTTTATACTTGCATTTGTGTTGTTATGAACTCTTGTGGAAATCTCAGTGTTGGACCCGATCTGGTGTTAGCTCGTCACTGCTTTCAACCTAAGGTTAGGTTTGTTACTTACTCAGTACATGGGGTCGGTTGTACTGATACTACACTTTTTCACATTGCGTGCAGATGTTAGCTGCAGTTGTTGCTGTGTTCGTGGGTTGCTGGGTTTGAAGATGTATCTGCGTCCATGTTGTAGTTGCCTCTGTTGTTCGGGGTCCTTAGATTAAATTATGATATTTATGTACTTTTCAAACAGACTATGTATTTATTTCATTTTCTCTTTGTAAACTCTATTCTTAGAAGCTCATGATTTGTACTACCAGTCCTTGGAAAATGTAATAGATTCCGATAATTTATTCTGTATAATTGACTTATTAAGATTATTAAAATTTGATAGTTATTAGTTGTCTTACCTAGCGGGTTGGGTTAAGTGCCATCACGACTAGTGAATTTTGGGTCGTGACAGATTTTTTAGTTAATACAGAATAAAGTCCATGGTTGACCAACCCTTTTACTTGATCTTAATATAGAAAAATCTAAGATATAGCGAGAATGAGGTAACAAATAGTATATAATTTCTTTCAAGGTGGATGCCCTTTTCTGCTTTGTATATGATTCTTCTCTTCTCAACAAGCCAACGACCTTGAAAAGGAAAACAAAAATTTGGAGAAGAAAGAGAGTGGAGAAAGATGAAAGGTGGGAGATTAGGGTATATAAAGATGGTGGGCTTATTCTTTTGCAAAAGACCAAAAAGCCTCATCTATTAATATTGTAATAAGCTACTAGGTACATTTAGAAAATAACAAAATAGATACAATGCTAACATACTACCTTCATGTAGTATGTTGTCAAGGCCCTATATACCTATTATTATCTCTTATTCAGATGATGATGAGATATATAGATAAATTAATGAGTAATGTTTTGAATCAGCAAATAATGGGGATGGTGCTTAATTTTTTAATCTCTTTTTATGTTGTTCTTTGTGTAATTTTGTTAATGTTTTTATGGCTTTCTTTTTCTTGTATGATATTTTTCTTGTAATATGTAATATAAATAGAAATTATGTTTCATTTTGTGTAAACTTATTTAATTTGTTGAAGGCTGCATACTCATTTTAATGTAATTATATTACTTGTCAGCCTAAAATTTCATGTCTTATAAGGCTGAAGTAAGCATATATAGGTTTGAAACTTCAACCTTTTTGGCCTGAATATCATCTATAGCTTTGAAGAGTCAGATTTTATAGGTTGGAGTTTTTTGAAAACATTATCCGTTTATATTCATATATAAGGCTATAACTTCAACATTTTTGGCATGAAGTTATCATTTGTAGCTTTGAAGAGTCAGACTTTATAGGCTGATATTTTTTGGAAACACTATCCGTTTAAATATTCTACTTGTGACTTATTGGTCTGGAGTATTACTTTATTTATATGAATACTCCAGGACATAATGGTCTGTAGTGTGTGTGTGTGTATGTGTGTATACACACACATATGTGTGTGCATGTGCGTGTGTGTTTAAAGATATTTATTTCACTTACAATTTTTTCTGGCTGAAATGATTGCGTACTTTTTAGAATGTTGTCTCTATAGTTCAGTAATTTTGTTAATTACTTTTTTGGAACCAAACTTGTATGCCAACAAAAATTAGTGGTTTCCACTTGAAGAAATATCTAAACAAGCAATTTTGAATCCAAGAGCTGATTTTTTTATTTCTACTGAAAAACAATCACATTTAACATATATCAATCAATAATGAAAGTCTAAATTCGGAATATTTATCTTCCTTTAGAAGGATTTGTTTTAGGGATTATTGAATGTTGGAGTATTTTTCAACGTGTTTCTTGGAATATGGATGATGCGGTGGAGAAAACAAGCAATTTGTTATGTCATGCCCAATTTATTTACAACAACTGCATTTGGTAGACTTCAGTCGTACTGATTCACTCCCAGGGATATACCTTTTCTTCTGTCTTTTTCCTTTTAGAATGTCTACATCATGAGGTTTTGTGATTTGAGATTCTATATTGTCACGACCCAAATTCCCAACCCACGGGATCGTGATGGCGCCTAACACAATACTTGCTAAGCACGCCAATGTTAGTGATGTGTGGCTAGAATTCATGGTTTTAAGCATTATGGACCTTACATTTTATGTGCGTTTGTGATAAAAATACACGTCATATGTGCATAATGGAGTATATTTCATGTGTAGGTGAATTGGAGCTGGAAGCCGAGCTAAATGGATGCATAAACGTCAAAAATACGCTCAAGAGTCGAAAAGGAGTGACCCGGGCTATAGCCGGGCGTTTGGGGCTTAAGGTCAGGCCTACCCAAGATATAGCTGGGCGTTTGGGGCTTAAAGACAGGCCTAACCAGGCTATAGTGGGGCGTTAGAGACCAAACGCCAGGCCTGCCCAGGCTATATCTGGGCGTTTGGGGCTTAACGCCTGGGGTCCCAGGTCCGGTCAATTCCGAGTTTTGAAGGTTTTAAGTGTTCCCCGGTTTGTTATAATTAGACCAAAAACACAACTACAAAGGGAGGATGCCATTTTTGGAGAGCATATACACACAAGATCATTAAGGAAGCAAAGGATTATCAGTTTTCTTCATCTTAATCTAGTATTTTCCATTTATGCAACACTTATGCAATTGTTTGATTCTAGCATGAGTGGCTAAACACCCATTGTTCTGGGGTTGTGGTTTAGCCATGAATATTGTTATTCGACATTAACTTAACCTTCATTATAGTTCACTCAATATATGGTTGTTTCTTTAATTCTGCGTTTAATTGCTTAATTGTTTGGCCATCAATTAAGTTCTATATACTATCTATGTTATGCCTGGGAAAGCCGTATATAGATTAGAGAAGAATTAAAGAGATCGCGATCTTAATCCTTAAGGGAAGCGGATTGTGGTTAGGATAGGAATATACCTAGTCACTGTGCTTAATTAAACATCCTAATCTTAGTGCGTTCTAATAAGATTAATTTCATAGGAATATAGGCATTAATCTATTGAGAATAGGCGAGTAGTACTTCGGGAGAAGGCTACGAGAGGAATTATCGATTAATTAGAAACCATGAGTGAATTATATAAGAGGGAGAGTTAATTAGAATGCAATACGAGTGGTGAATTGATCACAACCCTGGAATATTTGTCTCTACTGAATACACACAACAATATTCTTGTCACTTGATAATTAGTTATTTCATAGAATCATAGTATAAATTAGTTACATTCCTGGATTTTTCTTTGGATCGATTAAATAACAATTAGAGTGATTCAACAAGTAGTTTACGCAAGTCCCTGTGGGTTCGACATTCGATTTAACATTATATTACTTGCTACGACCACGTATACTTGCGTGTGCATTTTGGGACCGACAAGCTTTTGGCGCCGTTGCCGGGGACTTGAATATAGACTACTTTTTAGTTACTTGCTTTAATTGTTTATTTCATTGAGTCTAACATCACGTGATTTTTTGCTCTAATCTCAGGAACTTCGAGTGAATGCGTCGGGTCAGAAGCCAAGATAGACTTGACGGCTTTGACCCCGAACCTGAGAGATCATTTCACAGGAGGTTGCGAGAAGCAAAAGATACAGACAATATTCAGTACTTCATCCGATTTCCTATGAACATGGCAGAGGAACAACACATGGCTGTTCAGGAGGTGGAAATGCTTAGTATTGCTAATGTTACCTCCAGCATCATGAAGCCCAGAATCACTGGGCACTTTGAGCTGAAACAGAGCATGATCCAACTACTTCATGCGAACAGGCAGTTTTTGGGTCTTCCACACGAGGATCCAAAGCAGCACATTCTGAAATTCTTAGAGATTAGTGATACTTATATCACTAACAGGGTCACGCCAGATTATGTGAGGCTCACGCTTTTCCCATTCTCTATATTGGGCGAAGCAAAGCGATGGATGAAGGCAGAACCAGCTAATTCCACCACAAC
>MDKI01237053.1:0-99144 GCA_005239505.1 Nicotiana paniculata | reverse complement strand
GGGGAGACTGATAAAGCCATATGCTACAAAACTCAAGCACAACTGAGGTGCGATATATATACATATACTTTTGATCTCAAGAGATATCATGCTCACATAACATTCCCGCTACGTGGGACCTCAACACATAAGAAATTATCAAGCCGTTTCATAACTTGTACGGCAGAATCACAATAACACATATATTTGATGAAGACGGAACAACACCCGTTGTTCTAATACCTTTCCATGAAAAGCGCTCTACTGAAAGGAACATGCCTGGCTCACACAGAGCCCCTAATCATATTTAAATCCATCCACAAACATCGATCCACCTCGCTCGCACCAAACTTAGCTATTAGCTTTTACCTGGGTCCACATTAACCCTACCTTTTCTCATAATACACGAGAACAACCGCCATCACCGGGACTAACACCCCATGGTCCATAATCAACTGAACCGAACGCCCTCCAGGCATAAATTCTCAATTAGGCAATATTGCACTTCTTTATACTCAGTCCAAATCTGAATTCCATCAAGTGACTACATGTCACACTTATACAATCTTTTCGCGGTCATGCTTCCACGACCTTCCACACAAGACAACAAGTCTGCACATCCATAACACCGACCACACTAAGGCCGCAAAACACATCAAGAACCCATGACCAGGTTACAAAGCCTCTTTCACCGAATATCAATCTCAGGTGACAGTGAAGATAACACCATCTTACACTGAACTTTCAAATCACTTTGCCTTGCTCTTCCGAGCTCCTGACATCTTTATAAACATCGGACCTAAATCTCGATCCTTAATCCCAGTTACATACTGCTTCCCGCACTTAACATACCAACATGAGGTAGCGCAAGAATTCCATCATAAATTTTGAATCACCAATAGGGTGAACACTTCATCATATAGAAAATTTTTGCTTAACTCAATTCAAGAGTACCATCTCATCACGCGAGTGAATTCCCATTATCACCCAATCATGCAAATCTTAAGTGGTAGTCTATACCACCATAACCCTTCTGGGATCTGCCTATACCTGACATGCTATAACACTCAAGTGCTCCCGCATAAAATCCATTACGACGACCGACAAGCCCCACACACACCGGCATAACCCACATGCATAACTAAATCACATCAAAGGAACCAATCACTTCCGCAAATGTGCCAATTCAACCATGGCTAATCTATATATCTTCTTTTAATCATCATTAATTGCCTCAGGAACAATAACTACTTCCTTCAACCCATAGCAAACTCAACCCTCACTCATCCCGAGTGATCTTGATTTACGAGACTATGCTGCCCAAATCCCCCAACCCATCTCATAACCTTCTGATAATCTTTTCTTCAATTCGGAGTCTATTTATCTCACTCCTCCAATATTATCATGCATGCTGAAACATATCATAGAACATTCCAACCATCCTCCTCTTTCTCAGAAATTAATCTGCAAAAGCTCGATTCTCGACCATATTGCTGCCTGAAATCTTTAATTGCCGCATTCTTAACTTTTGAACTCATATTGAGAGTCACCCACTCTGACTGTCCCCGAATACAATCAACCCCCAAGGCTCTCCTAGCACAGGAACACCTTTTTCAATGAAACACGTGACTGAGTCACTATCCTTACAACTCGCCCATGCCTTAAGCATAAATTCTGAATCTTCCAAAGCCTAACTCTGACCTGACAGGGCCAACTTTTGTACATATTCATCAAATCCCACGCACAATTACCATTTTACTCCTTTTTCCTTAGCTGAAATAACTTGCCTATACGCCGACAATCCTCAACCCCATGCGAAGAAGATCCTACAACCCAACTGCAGATGGTTGGACTCCCCCACTTATCCCGAAGCTACTCCTTGCACCACTCTAGACCCTGCTGAGATTCTTCCTCCTCTGATAACACGATCTTGCTCAGCCAATCCGTCCAAATCTTCCAAATTCTCTTGCTAGCACTCCCTAAATACTCGAATTCTCTAGCATCATTCACGCATTCTAACTCCTTCCGACTAGCCACTAGGACCCCTCCCAACGATGCTGAATGCACGCTCTCTGCGACTTCAATACCCCACCCTATGCCCTGCTTCATTTACCAATTTACTAGTCCGTCTGCTCCTCGTGGACATCCATAATGCGCGACAATTATCTTCAAATTCCAAGCTATGCTGCCGCTCCCCCTCTTTGCGACTGCTCGACTTCCGCTTCTTACACCTGGCCCCTTAGAAATGGAACCACAACCTAGCCTCATTCCAGGATCATTCCTTGTAGCTCTCTAACCAGCAGATCACCATGACTTCAAGCTCTCCGAAGATTATCCTTCTCTAGCTGCCTTTGTTATCAACACTTATCCGGTGCTGAACCACCGCACCTTACGATCTCTGCCAACCGTTTTCTTCCCTGCTTCTTCTCGATACTCTGACCCCACGAAATCGAAGAAACCATAGCACCGACAAACTTGACACATTCTATTCGATAAATGACAACGACTACAAGTCACAGGTACATACCCCATCTCACTTGAAGACACCAAGTCTTACTACTTTATCAATCCCATCCGAGCCATTCATACTCCAAATGCCTTCCCTCTATCGGAACAAAAGCACTGAAACCTCGAAATCACACTCTGAGAAGACCTCCCTTCAAACCATTCATCTTCCCCAACATACGGGAAAACGCTCTAACATCATATCGACACCGCGCGGCGATCAATTGCAAACATCATCACTACCTGAGCACATGCTTAAGGCTCCTAGAAACACAACTACTGAGCTGAAACAACATATTACCCTTTCACAGGGCCATAACAAAAACCATGACCATTTACACATGGAAGCATCTCGAATTACATTCGTATCACCATTTCCATTCCTCAAATTCCTGATCCATAGCAAGCGCTTCGCGACGTGTAAGATTGAGTAGGAATGAACATAGGCATAAGTCAAAGGAATCAACTCGCACGATGAAGAATCAAGAAGGGAAGTACTCCAAAAAACCATGTATCCTCTTGAAGATAAGTACAGACGTCTCCGTACCAATCCGCAAGACTCTACTAGACTTGCTCATGACTCGTGAGACCTACGGGAACCTAGCGCTCTGATACCATGTTGTCACGATCCAAAATCTGTAGGTCGTGATGGCGCCGGACACCACTGTCAGGCAAGCTAAATCCTTAATTAGTTGAAATATATTCATAATTTAATATTTTTGAAACCGTTACCTTTTCTTGCATTTCATAATCAAGTAAATAAATTTTCGTAAATTAAATATGACATCAAATAAAATTCTGTTATTTAAAAACAGTGATCTAAAGATTTCACTTAAACAATTATCCCAATACATACCCCAGAACCCGGTGCCATAAGTACATGAGCTATTTCTGAGAATTTTACAAACATTGCAAAGCCTGTCCGAAATACAACTGGACAAGGAAATTTAAAATGAAATAGATACAGTATGAAGGTGACTCTGTCAACTGCGGATCGCCTCCGGAAGATGCAGCTCGCCTGAGTCTCCGAATCCTCCACATTTGCTATGTAAGTACCTGTGCAATAAAATGCACAGCAAGTGTAGTATGAGTACAAAACAACGTGTACTCAGTAAGTCGCCCGCCTAACCTCAGAGAGGTAGTGACGAGAGGTCAATTTAAACACTTACTAAAGGTCCATTTAAAATATTTAAGAGTGACCCTAAGCATGGTTTTATCATAGGCTGTTTATAAAACATGATTTAAACATCCTTCACTTCGTTCACTTTTATCACTTTATATCTTCGTCATATTCACAATTAATCAACATGGTGATTTAATAAGATAATAATAAATCAACGGAAGGAACAACTTCTTCCAAAAAGTCTTTTTAAATACTTTAAGTCTTTGTCATTTCAAACGACAATCTAACATTTCAGGCCAATAATTAGGCAAGTCTCACAACAACTACGCAGCAAATATCATGCGCAAGCAATGTCGAGGGTCGAACGACACGGACCAACAATAATAAACTGTGCACTGCCGAGGGGTCGACCGGCTCGAACCATAGATGCATCTATCTGCCCCGCTCGCGAATCGATCATGCAACGCAATTAACATAATAAGGCTAGCCTGCTCGTGAATCATACATGCGACTCAGCTGCTCATATGAATACATACACAATTACAGGGTCTTCCTGCTCGCGAATCACTCAAGCGACTTAGGCACCCAAAGTTACACATATCCACAAAATAAACTCATATTTTTATCAAGAAAACCGTTTTTCTCAGGAAAGTGGTAAAATCTTTATTAAAAGAAATGTGAAACATAGGTTTTGAAATCTTTGTTTTGAAACTCATTTGTCAAATGTAGTGATACTCCATGATACAATCCAGTCCAGGTACACATATATTCATAGCGGAAACAATTCTCTTTTTAGAAGGATTTAACAATATGAACTCTAGCTTTCTTTTAAACATTTAATTACGTTTTCGGTCATATTAGCAGTTCAATGATACGGGCAGGGTTACAGGTACACACATAAAGCATGCTAGTGGGTCCTAGGCTACTCGAACATGGCATAATAGTAGCTACGCACGGACTCCCGTCACCTCGTGCGTATGTAGCCCCTGAAGATAATAGCGTATACTGAATTAATTCACCTAGGGGGACGATTCCCCCTCACAAAGTTAGAAAGGAGACTTACCTCGCTCCGAAATTCCAACACTGGCTTCCAAGCCCTTCCGATGACTCCAACAGATGCATAACGCTCCGAAACTACCACATAAATGACAAAGCAATGAAAATTTACCCTAATACTCACAACAAATTCAGATTATATATTTTCCCAACCCCGCTCTGTGAAATGACCCAAATATCCTCGGGCCCATGTGCCCGGAATCTGAAATTTCTCGAAGGTACGTTCTACCCATAGCCTTACTAACTCAAATATATAATTTACTCAAATATTCATGCTCAATTCGTGGCTAAAATCCAAATTTCCAAAATTCTAGGTTTCTTTAATATTTCCCAATTTTCCCTCAAATTCCACTACCAAATCGACACCTTGGTGCGCTTGAACGTGGGTCCCTATAGAATATCGACCCCACCAACGATAATGTGAATCACGTGTTGTGGTTCTTCCTGTTCGCATATGTGTCTTTGAAGTGGTTCTTAGCTCGGTCGCTCAAGAATTCTCGAAGGTGGCCCTCGTTGAACAAACGGGCTACCTCCTTCCTTAGTTGTCTACAGTCCTCCGTTCTGTGACCATAGGTACCATGGTATTTGCATATCTGATTTGGGTTCCTCTCGGTCGGATTGGTCTGTAGAGGTCGAGGCCATCTAGTATCTTTGATTCACCCAATGGTCGATACAATAGCTGATGCATCGATGTTGAAATTGTATTCCGATAGTCGTGGTGCTTTTGTGGGCTCGACATGTTTATCGAAACCCCTCTTACTCATGAGCCCTCGAGAGCTCTGTCCTTGATCGTTCCTTCGATCACTTTGAACAAGATTGCGTACATGGCCATTTTTCCTACGATCTCCACCGTATGGTTGATACCGATCTCTGTTCGATCGGGATTCTCTATCGATGTCCCTTTGAATTATTCTGGCGGGCCTGTTTGGATAAACGGAACCGGAAGGAGTTCCCAACTAATTCCTCGACCCTGATTTTTGATTGGTACCGGTCACAGCTGGATACTCAATTAAATTCTTCTTTAGCTGTCGTGAGGCCACCGAACTCTGTATGTTCAGACCTTGAGTAAAATCTTGGACAACCCAATCATCTGCGACCGGGTAGGTCCATACGTTCTATCTGAAACCGAGATACAAATTCCTTTAACATTTCGTTGTCCTTCTACTTCACTTTGAAGAGGTCCGACTTCCTAGTCTCGGCCTTTATTGCTCCAGTGTGTGCTTTGACGAAGGAATCAGCGAGCATGGAGAAGGAATGGAATTGGGCGGCAAATTGTGGTACCATATCATCTCCCCCTTCGATAAGGATTATCTAAACTTCTTTAGCAAAATAGACTCAATCTCGTCATCTTCTAAATCATTCACCTTTATTGTGCATGTATAAGAAGTGACATGCTCATTAGGGTCGGTGGTCCCATTATACTTGGGAATTTCTGGCATGAGGAATTTCTTCGGGATGGGCTTAGGAGCCGCACTTGCGGGGAAAGGCTTCTGCAAGAACCTCTTCAAATCCAAACCCTTTAGAATCGGTGGTGCCCCCGAAATTTGATCAACTCGGGAGTTATACGTTTCTACCTTTTTATCATTTCTTCAATCTTTTTCTCCCCCAATTCAATCTACTTCGTGAGCTCCTCGAGCATCTTCATAATGGCGGGTTCAGTCCCCGATTCATTCTCGCTTGGCCTCTCTGATACTGGCTCGGCTTTGTAAACAACTTCTAGTGAGGGTTCGGGTTCGACCCCACTCGGTGCACAATTCTGATTTTGTAGTTGCGCTATAGCAGCTTGCTGCTTGCTGAGCCTGTAGAATTTCAAATATCAGTTGAAGGCCGACTCCACCGTCTTCGCCGCCCTGCGCACCTCGACCGCCTGTTCGAACTTCCTTGCAGACGCTATTCTCAGGATCGACGCCCAAATTTGCATTTAGGGAGACATGTGAACTGGCGTCAATGGGGTTTGCAATCGGTACTCCTTCGAGGCTTGCCTGAGGCACTTCGATCCCTGGGGAAGCTATATTGTTGTTTTCTCCATGAAAACCAAGGCCGTTGTCGGCGTGTGTAGGTGCTGCTTATGAGTTCGACACGCTGGTCCTGAAATCAAAAACACTTACGAGAACAAACGTAAAGCAGTGTGTGTTATGAGAATTGATGTCAGGCAATCACTATTATCCTTAGCCCTACAGTGGGCGCCAAACTGTTTACCCTTAAAACTGGATTACAATTAAACTTATAAATGGTTTTAAGAACACCTGATTTCATCTAGTACCAATTGGTAAATGCAATGATTAATAATAGAAATTAACAGTAAAGTAAAGCAAACCAGTGTTGAAATGCAATTCAGCCCTTGAGCTAGTATACCCTCGAACTAGCTGATACTAAAGTTATAAAGTATGAAGCAAACTAATGAACAAGAGAGTATACGAGAGTAAGAGTGTTATATTGCTTTGATATGCGAGAATCAGATGGTTTACAAATGATTAGAACCCCCTTTATATAGTATAGGAATTCTACTTATGGTAAATTCTAATTACAGAAGGAAATCCTATGATTAGCTAAATAATCAGTCTTGATTTGATCTGTTCCGAGATTTCCGCTATGATCCTCGACCAGTCACTGATATCTCGCCTTTCTGTAATTATGCTATCTTCGGTCTTGATCGATGTCTATCCCGTTTGATGTCGATCACTACTAGTCTCGACCTCGACATGTACCTCGAATTCCGAATTCGGTACTTTATCCTCATGCCTCGGTCTGTTCTACTACGGGGCCAATCCTCGATCCATCCCCCTGGTCTCGGTTAATCAGTAAAATCGGGTGGCCCAATTTTAACCGTATATAAACCTCTTTATCCTCGCAAGGTAGGGGTAGGGTCTGTGTACACACTACCCTCTATAGATCCCACAGTGTAAAAATAATACTGGTTATATTATTATTGTTGGAACGCGAAAGGCCAGAAATTAAAAATGTTCGCTTGTTCTATGAATTTGGTTACCGTGGTAAAGAATATGGTTAGCGACGACAAGACTAGCTTGCGGTGGGTATGGGCTGACATATCTCCAAGTTCACATGATTTAAATAGCTCTGAGACACTAACCCTTTGTCTCCTTAATTTTGTTTCTTTTTTCATTTCTTTTGGCTTTTCATATGTTTTTCGTTTCTTTTCACTTAATTAATGGGGAAAAATAACTGGAAGTCTAGATAGTAGAGCCACTAAGATGATTGTTGTTTTAAGTTTTGCCAAAATAGAGTTTCCATAGAAAGTAATTGTTTGATTCTGGTTTTGCAAAGTAGGTAATCTGTTGAGTACTATTTTTATTTCTTTTTGAATTTTTCAAGCTTAGCTTTTCAATTTTGCGAAAACTCAAAAAGTGAAGAATAAATAAATAAGATATAAGATTCAAATTCGTAACACTGTATGACCTCTTGATTCATAGAAGTAAGCAAAAGACCATTGACAAGTAGAACCAATTACCATATTGACAGTTACAACACGATTTTATCAAATACTCCTATCACTTAATTAATCAGTTGCGCTGAATCCCAAATTTGGGTCAAAATTTGAATTATTTGTATGTTCTGTCATATTCAAGAAAATGTAATTAAATCAATTTAGAAGAAAATGTATATTCCTACTATAATATAGAAAAGTTCAGATTAATTTCGAAAAGTGTAATTTTTGTTAAATAATCCAAAAAAGAAAAACATCCGCTAGATTATAATCCCTCTCGTAAGTTCCAATAAATTAGTCCTTCGTTAGCAAACCCACATTAAAGTTATGTATCTCTTGAATTGAATGAATGTTATCTTCTCAACCAAAAATATATAGGAAACTATTAAACCAAAGAGATAGTAGTAGGTGATCAGCTGCAGAGGGCGGATGCAACCTATAGACTCTGGTTAATCTTAACTCAGTACTTTTAATACGGTATATAAATTTATGTATAATTTTTTTTTAAAATTCTAATAAATAATAAGCTTGAACCCAAAATTTTAATAATTAATATGAGCTCAATATTAACAATTAAAGATCGAACCTATAGAATTTAAATTTTGAATCCGTCCCTGATTAGTTGGAGGTGGATTATTGCCTATCTTCTGTGTGGGGGAAAAGAACCATAAAAGTTAGTTGGCCACATCACTCATCATACCCACTCTACGGTACGATGAATTAAAGAAGCTGAAAATGATCTGTTCTGCATGGGAATAATTTAAATGTCCATACCCACCTTCAAAGGGAAACAAAATGTGCAAATGCACTAGGTAGCTCAAACTCAATAACTTCCTTACACTTTGTTCAGTTGAATTTTATTGTTACTCAAAGCGGATCCAATATATTAATTTTATGAGTTCGATTTTTAAGTTTTTATTTTGAATTCCTTGTATTTTTAAAATTATGAGTTTAAAATTTAATAAAAATTAAAATAAAATTTTACTAAATATTTATAAATATATTACAGTCCGTATGAAATCCAGTAAACCACAGCATCCGCCTATGCTGTAACCATGTGAACTATGCAACAAAAAGAAAAAGAAACACAGCTAACATCATGGAATCATCCAATTTTTTAGTGGATAAAATCTCGGATTTGCTTAAGTAGAATGGAGAAAAAATCAAAGGATTATTAGGTCTGGTTGATTAGGTAATAAGAATAAGACCCTTAAGTATCCTTTTAAATTAGGAAAGCCAATACATAGCTTGTTACGTATTATCCTATTCTGATGGATTAACATTTTAATATAATGGACTAAACCATGCCATACACGAGTCATAACAGCAAGTAAGGATAATAACACCGAAATGTAAATTTTTGTAAGCTATGAAAGATGGAAAATTAATTAAAGGAAAAATTAATAGTTGTCAAATGTATAATTTTACTTATTAATATATAATAATACATATCTTTTTTGTATATTTAACTAGTGAATGTAAAACTTACCAAATGTATAACTTGTAAAAATTGCACGGGGCGTTCTATTTGGTCGCCTCCATTTAACCTATACCTACTTTTTTAAAAAGTTTTAACTTGTACCCACTTCTTAAACAACTTCAGGTCTCTTTCTCCTCCCCTTCTCCTCCTTCGTTTTCTTCTTCTTCTTCTTCTTCTTCTTCTTCTTCTTCTTCTTCTTCTTCTTCTTCTGCTTCTTCGGTTGATAATGATATTATATGGTGGTCGTGAATATATTTTAATATAGTTTATGATGTTTTACAATGGTGAGCTGTTATGACGCATTTTTTAATATTGCTTAGGGTTTCTTCTTGTTATTTTTCTTAATTGCAAAATGGGTTCATTAGAATTATTATTATTTGCCAAATTGATGATTGCGATTTGTTCCTGATGATATTTGAAAGTTATGTTTCAAATTTGTGCTCATTTGGAGTAGATTTAGGTATTAAATCATATATTGGATTGTTATAATTCGAAAAACGAATTTCTGTTTATGGGCAATTTTCACGTCAGACTTATTGACCTTGAGTGAATGAAAATCGTTGTTGCACTTCAGACTTTTTGGCCTTAAGTGCATCCGAAGTGCAATTTTTCATTTCAGACTTATTGGCCTTAAGTGTAGCAAAACGTTTGTTGCACTTCAGACCTTTTGGCCTTGAGTGCATCTGAAGTGCAATTTTTCACTTCAAACTTATTTGCCTTAAGTGCATCTGAAGTGCAAATTTTCACTTCAGACTTATTAACCTTAAGTAAATGAAAACGTTTGTTGCACTTCAGACTTTTTGGCCTTAAGTGCATCTGAAGTGCAATTTTTCACTTCAGACTTATTGACCTTAAATGAAGTGCAATTTTTCATTTCAGAGTTATTAGCCATAAGTGGATGAAACCATTGGTTGCACTTCAAACTTATTTGGCCTTAAGTGATTTTAAGTGCAATTTTTTCACTTCAGGCATTTTTTCTTTTAACTTCAGACCTGATAAGCTGAAGTTGATCGTAAAGTGAGTACGCTTACAAACTTTTTTGCAAAGTGGATATAAATTCAATTGTGACCCCAAAATCGGGTATCGACACAAAAGCCCCGTATAAATTACCCAATATTAAGAAGGCCCACATAAAAGGGGTACATAAAGGATAGATTTGCTATAGGAAAACTTACACAAATATCCCAAATAAGTCTCAACTTACCAACCTCTAGCCAATAGTCATAAACTTACAAAAACTAGCCAAGTATATATAAAAATTGAAAAATCAAATAAATAAGGTTCTTTTTCTCAAAGAATCACATGCAAAAATCACCTTCCATATTTTGAAGCGTGATTAACAACATTAAATGAAAGACGGAAAGGAAATTTCATGGATGAGTTAACAAATAAGGTGATGAAATACAAAAAAAAAAATACAATATTTCAAAAATCTAAGCAAAAAAGGAACTTTTTCAATGGGTATAGTTGAATTCATTGAAACCATATAGATAAGTCAATATACAAAATTTGAGGAAGATTGGAGGCGATTTGGATGGGTTTTGTATCAAAATTCGTAATTAAATCGAGTTAAAAAATTCGTCCGCGACACATATATCAAACATGTATCACACATGTATCTTTTTTTTTTAAGCAATCCACTAGGCAGAGCCTAGGGCTAGTTTTTATTTATATATAAAAAAATAAAACAAGTTAGCATGTCGTCTTGCACTGTGCAAAACAATAATTTATGCCTACTACATAGATCCTATTATCAACGTTGGGCTCGAGCATCCCAAACTTGATATTACAACTTGAAATACTAATACTATGAACTAGCATCTAAAATTTGTATAACAACTAGATAACATAATCTGTAAACCTTGTTGGCATGATAATCACTCAAAGTGTGCTACTCGATCCATTTGTAGTTCCTAACCTTGCTTGAAGTAAGATCCAGTGTATAACTTGCATTGCTTATACAGTTTGCTGAGCTTGTTGTCTTGATAATTACTCGTACTGTTCTGCTCAATCCATGTGTAGCTCGTACGCGCTGCTTCAATTATAATCCAGTATATCAATTTGCATTGCATATCGACTTCACCTATAGTTTCATCCGTGCCTCCATTGTGATAACATCACTGAAAATGTCCTGGCAATGAGCAATGTGATGTTGCTGTATTCCCAGATCTTGAGTACCTATAGGCTCAACTGTGATAACATCACTGAAAATGTCCTGGCAATGAGCAATGTGATGTTGCTGTATTCCCAGTTCATGAGTATTGTTCGATGTCCAGTAGTTAGATGTTTGACCTTGTTTGATGTGTCCACTGAATTGGATTGCGATGTTCTGTCCTTCTGCATATCATTTCTATATTTATGAGGCTCCTTCCAGTTAACATTACATTCAGAAGCTAGAAATCTCCATCGCCCCTCCCTCCTTCCAGTTTCTCTCTTTCCCTTAGCTCCTTCTATTATTCTTTTCTGTACTATTGCTTATGACTAATGTTCTTCCATTTGGAATGAATGCTAAGCATTGATACCACCAAATGGAATTCTATTAGATCAAATGACAGTAGCACAGTGATGGTACCTGCAAAATAAAACACATAGTTAGTTAAACCAGTATTCCCCATTCCCTCCTCTTTCCAGGTTTGAGCATGGTGCATTGTTGATCACACATGTATCTCACATACATGTATACATAGATATACATGTGATACACAATTGATACAAATATGATACATATTTGATACACAAATGATACACAATGTGATACACATCATTTTTTTCATGTTCAATTTTTACTTTGAATTTTCAATTCAAACCACCTTAAAACTTCACCAAATCATCCCAAAACTGAGATTCAAGCTCCTTAAGATGTACACGTTCTGTTCTAATAACACCCACTCAAAATAAAGCAAAAAAATAATACAAATGACTAATTAATTAATATTAGTAATATTTGATTAATATTAGTAATATTTTCTGAATTGACTATTTTTTATAACAAACTACTGATAAATGGACATAGTCCGTAGTTTCATTTCTTATATTCCATTCTGCCCGTTACACACTTCAAATCAAAATTATAGGAGAGAGAAACCGAACAAACTTTCCAATAAAATCTCAGTACAAAAACACACACATTATCTTTGCCAATACAATACGCCCATATTTTGCAATATCCATGGGAGCCGATGCCAATTTCCGGCGACCGGCGTCTCAGAGCTTGTACGGTTGTATGCCGCTGTCTTGCATTCCGGTGCACGATGAGTACTCGCGAATGAACGCGTGTCAACGGGGAGGAGGTAGCTGGAATAGGGCGAAATTATGGAGAAAGTTGTTGAAGAAATTGGTGAACGAAGGCAAGAATGTGTACTATGGGAAGAAGACACTGAAGTTTCAGTATGATGCTGTTAGTTACTCACAGAATTTTGATGAAGGTGGATAAAAAGATGATTTTCCTCGGCGTCAGCATCAAGAGTTCAGAGACTTCGGAATCAGTGTACATAAATAAGTAGATATAACTATATACTACGTTTTGTTATCGTTCTAAATCAAGACTTAGTTACATATATATTTCCAGCCTCGCAAAACCTGTAAGGACTTTTAATTCGGATTTACATCATAAACAAATGGTGGACTACTAAATCCTTTAATGAAGTGCACAAAACCCTTTTGAATATAACCCCTATTATTATCTGTTGGTTTCTTTGGAAAGAATATTGTGCTTGTAGGTATGGAGATCAAAAAGCTTTCAACAAATATAGACTTCAACAACAAATTATATGGACAATAAAGACGACAATCAACAAAGCTTATCCAAAGAATGGGCTTAGGATGCCTTGGAGCTTCTATTGTGAAACTCTTATGAGACTTCGTCCTGGGAACAAAATACTCGCGGTAAGATGGCTCAAGCCAGAAGGGAATAAGTTGAAAATTAACACTGACGGGAGCTACACTCAAAGGGATGGTAAGGTAGATATAGGAGGGGAAATTCGGGATGAAGACGGAAACATGATCATGGCATTTTCAATACCTGCTGCTGCCCGGAATCACAACATAGCTGAAGCAAAAGCAGCTCTTTTTGGGGTCACTTGGTGCATACAAAATGGTCATACTCAATTGATCCTAGAGTTGGATTCTTTGTACATAATAGAGTTACTACAAAAGGAAGGTGACACTAGCTACAACATCAGCCATATAGTGGACAAAATCAAAGACATAAGGATCAGGATTAACTTTCAGATCAATCATTATTATCGAGAGGCAAATCAGTTGGCGGATTGTTTAGCAAAAGAGGCTATGAACTCGCAATTTTCTCCTGTTTATGTCTCGGTCCAGTAGCTGTCTAGAAGAGCAAAAGTCATATATATCCTTGATAAACAACAAGTTCCTAGTATATGAAACAAGTATGAGAAAGGCAAATTTTTTTGTTAGTTAGAAGCTTGGTTTTGGAGGCGATCTCTGTGAAGTAGCGCAGATCCCTCTAGTTTTTTGAAGGGTCATCTCTACCCTTGTGTTGTATATTCATTCTCTTATTTTGCCTAATACAACACCCCAGGCCAACTGGGAAAATTTATAAAAAAAAACTATGTTCTTAATTAGCATGACTACTCCTTTTTTCTTTTTGGATTCTCTGTCTTGAGCATGAAAGTCAGTAAAACTTAACCAATAATGTGTCTTCCTCACTTTCTAATTACAAACAACAATACCATACTGTATACGGTAGAAATCGGGACTATCCGATTCACCTTTTGATCGAGATTGAGACGTTGCATCGAATAGCTGAGACGTTGAGTCCGAAATCAAGCCTCTCTCCAGATCGAGGTCGATATCAATCGAGGCCAGAAGAGACAGACTTCGAGTAATATCGAGACAACTTTGTAATGGAAAGAGCGAGATATCCGTGATTGATCGAGGATCGTGGCGTAAATCTCGGAATGCACCACTATATGTTAATTACTAGTGATAAAATTCGACGTGCACCTAGATGCTAATTACTAGTGATAAAATTTGACGTGCAACTCTTTAAAAACTTAATGATTATGATTGATAACTTATCATCTAAGTATTAAAAAAAGTTCTAAAGAAAGAAAAATCATCGAATAGAAAGAGATTTTTCGCAAAATGGGTGCTACGGGAAGGGAAGGTGTTTGATTTAAGTCTATTTCAAACTTTAAAATTATCAAAAACTTACACAAAAAAATCAAGATTAAGGGTGTGTTAGTAGTTAAGTTTTTGAAGAAGAGTCTCAAACTCTCAGTTGCCATCGTGGAGTCAGAGTTCACGATGCCACTACTTTATTAAAGTGATTGTTGAAGAAAGTTGTGACAGAAAGTATTTATATTTTTTCATTTGTGGAGCAATAAGTTGTAATTTGAAGTTTTTGATTTGAAGGGTTATATTTACAAAGAGAATAAAATTAATTAAGTTGAACAGTATATACTAGTACTAAACTAAAACTGATTTTAGGGAAAAAAACTGATGTTACAGAAAACAGGAGTAAAAGCTAAACATGAGTTTCGAACCCACGTCAACCACTAAAGGAAGAAAACTAAAGCACTCTACTCAACCATTCATCCGGTCAAGCTTTTGTGTTTGGGGGTACACGTAAATTATTTAAGGAGTCCCAATTGTATTTACAAATATATATAAAATATATATGCATGGTTTCTGCCGAAACTAATGGAGTCACGTGACCCCTCAAGAGGCAAGGTAGGTCCGCCTCTGGTTGTTTATATGATTTCCTACTGTAATTAGAACTATACCTTAATTAGGATTCCTCTACTATAAAAAGAGGAATTCCATTCATTTGTAACCATCACAATTCACTGAGAAAAAGCTACACAATCATTTCTTTCTGCTCATTGCTCTACTTACTGTTCATCAGAGTTACTCTATCTTTATTGTTCTAGTGCTACTATCACTTTGAGAATACACTAACTCGTTTATCAATTGATATTGGACGAAATCACATATCCTAAAAACCACAGTATAAATTTAATTATTATCCAAATTTTAGGATAGACACATACCCAATATAATTTCACGAGTAGGGTCTTCCTTGCTTTCTATTCAATAGAAAAACTTATTGAGGTGGGAATATGGGATGAGTTAATTTTTATGAATTGTGTTCGGTGTAGAAGGTTCAAGCAAGGAATATGAATTAACTAGGGATCTCCGGTTTGAGTACTCGAAATAGAAAAAATCATAATAGAGATTGCTCTTTTTCAATGGGCTTCACATAATGTGCTTCTTCTTCAACTCTCCCTCTCTTTTCTTAATCATAGAAAACTTTATTGGGTGGAAATATACTATGAGTTAATTTTATTGAATTGAGTTTGGTGTGGAGGGTTCGTAAATGTGAATGAAAAAGAAAAAATAGAAATATACTATGAGTTAATTTTATTGAACTGAGTTTGGTGTGGAGGGTTCGTAAATGTGAATGAAAAAGAAAAAATGACATTGTATAGCCGCCGTAAAAATAATAGACGAAAAAATATATAAAATTTATATATTTTTTATATACATATATATTATGTATGTTATATACAAAAATTATACAAATTTTATACACTTTTTCGACTACCAGATGTAAATAGTTTTTAACGTGGGCTAACAGTGATAATAACCCAATAAAAAACATTTCTTCTCAATCATTAACTAGGAGTCTCAAGTTCGAGCTCTGAGAATGAAAAAATTTCAATAAGAAGTGTTTCTCCTTTAGTGGGTTTACGAGATACGAATTTAGATTAGTCGACTAGTGGGTTCAAAAAAATTATCTTGTTGATATTATAGTCTTCATCAATGGCAGTGAGCGGAAAGGTCAAACGGAGAGTACTACGAGGGATTTCCTTCTACATTGATCTTGATTCATGTGTTTAATAGACCTAGACGATTTCGCCCATTAGGCGGTGATTCATGTTTATTAGTATTTATTCGTAAAATGATATAGTTGAATTTATAACGTGGTTAATAGATAAGGGAATCAATTTTTGAATCCAAAATAATAAATAAATTAAATAAAATGTAAGACTTAGCGTTGAAATCGAGATAATACAACAAACAACTTGGTTCTGGGAGCCAGGCCGAAGACAACAATAAGAATATCAATAGACTGAAAATAAAGTATTATTGAGCTTAGAATAATGTGTATATAAGTTTGTCAGAATTTTCGTCCATTAAAATGACTGTTGAAGTCACTATTTATAGCTACACCTGGGGAACAAGGTCGTAGGATCAAAACCATCTTAAATGAAAATTACCATTGATGAATATATAACGACAAGTTATGAATGCCAAAATTCTTTGTAACGGATTATGTATTTAATATTGAGAAATATTCTTCACTGAATGTCGTCGGGTGAAAATATTCGTTTATCCTTGTTAGCAATGTTCCCTTTAGAGTCTGCCTGGTGCCAATCGAAGCTGCTGTCCTCGATTTTGGTTCCCACTTGCTTCGTCTTCCGTCTCTCCTTGATTCTACGTGTCGCTCTATTATTCGAGTATTTAATATGAACCGATTTTACTCTATATAAGTAGACCTCGATGGTCTCACATGAATCAAAATTAATCAAATTCTTAGGTAATTAAAACTATCCCTATCTCACACCCAAATCAACTTACAAGTCGAATTGTTAATGAAAGGCCGACAGTCACGACCCAAAACAAACCTGTCGTGATGGCGCATATCATAGTACTAGGAAAACCGACTACTCATACATTTCCTATACTTTAAAACTTGAAAGATATGAAAACAACTTAATTAAAGGAAGTTCTTTTAAAAGCAGGATAGGAAGTCATAACACAATACAAAATCTCTCCCAAAATCGGGGTGTCACCGAGTACATGAGCATCTACATAAAGATATAGTCTGGTACACCGTCTAGAAAATAAAACTGAAATAAATAACATAAAATATAATGGAGGAGAGTCAAGTTCCGCGAACACCCAACATCTACCTCGATGATCTCTAAATATCCGGACTCCGCAATCAACGATCGCCGTGCCCGAAAATGCCTGAATCTACACACGAGGTGTAGGGTATAGTGTGAGTACAACCAACTCAGTAAGTAACAAGACTAACTATTGGACTGAAAGTAGTGACGAGCTCAACAGGTACAATTCAATATAGAATAGCAGTGCAGAAATGTAGGCATGCTTTCAAGTTCAACGGGTAAAATCAATACAAATAAAGTAGACCAACTCAGAATGATATGAGGATTTGTGACATCTCTATATCTACATGCCAATGTACATGCTCTATGTGATGTACTACGATGGAAGTATCGTGAATTCACACACTCAAAATACTCAATCACTTAGTACTGTATATGGCCAATCCAGCCCAGGGAAGATACATCCCATATATATATATATATATATATATATCGACTGACATTCAGTCACTCAGTACTGTTCAAGGCTAATCCAGCCCAGGGAGAATCCATCCCCGGATATAAATGACTCGGGCAAGCCCAGGGAAGATCCATCCCATATATATATATATATATATATCGACTGACAGTCAGTCACTCAGTACTGTTCAAGGCCAATCCAGCCTAGGGAGAATCCATCCCCGGATATAAATGACTTGGGCAAGATCCATGCCCAGTAAAAATCCATCCCTCAATATCAATCAACTGCGCTCACCGTGGGTGTGCAGACTCCGGAGGGGCTCCTTCAGCCTAAGCACTATAATGAGCCAAATTCAGGCATAAATCAATAAAACATGCTGCAGCGTGCAGCCCAATCCCATGAATATCACTCAAAACCAAGCCCTCGGCCTCACTTAGTCATTAAGATCCTGAGTCTCTCGGACTCACAATATCATGAAAACTAGTCCGACATGATAGTATGATGTATCAATGATTGACAACAGAGATTGAGATATAATATACAATGATAGATGTGACTGAGTACATAATTGTAAATTAAATAAGTAATTCAACAACAACACGACCTCTGTGGGTCCCCAAAAATATTGGCACCTGGCCTAAGTATGATTTTAACATGAATCTCAGCTCAATTTCTCTAACATGTGGAGGGTACGTGGGTATTGACATGATTATTTGATTATGCAAATCCACGGGAATAATTAAGTCACAATTTCTATGGTGCACGCCCACACGCCAGTCATCTAGCATGTGTGTCACCTTCATACCAATCATATAACACGTAATTCAGGGATTTATAATGTGCAAATATCTACTCCAACACGCCCTTGCCTCGCGAATTAGCCTCTAAATTTCTCGAGTCTATCCACAAATAGTTCGACACAATCAACACGAGATAAATGATCAATCCCATAAGAAAATACTAAGTTATTAATCAAAAGTCAAAAAGTCAACTCAAAAGCCGGCCCCACGGGCCCATGTCTCGAAATCCAATAAAAGTCACAAAATCCAAACACCCATTCAACCGCGAGGCCACCCATATCAAAGTTACTCAAATCCGATACCAAAATATCAATCAAATCCCCGAAATTCAGCCTAAGAACTGTCCTCCATTTTTCTCCAATTTTCCACCCCAGATCACTATTTAAATGATGAAAACAAAGACATAAACATGGAATTTAACCAAAACTAAGTAAGAATCACTTACCCCAATCACCCACTTGAAAATATCTCCAAGAATCGCCTTCTACCGAGCTCCCTAAATCAAATTGTGAAAATGAACTCAAACCCTCGTTTTGAAATATTTAAGTTTCTGCCCAGTCGACCTTCATCGTGATCGCGGAAAATCCCACGCGATCGCGAAGCCCAAAAATGCTTCTCTCATGAATTAACCTTACGCGAACGCGGAGTTCTCCATGCGAATGAACCTCTGCTTCTTCAGACCTAAGTGATCGCGTCCATTGTCACGCGATTGCAAAGCACAATCGCAAGTGAACCAACTGCCTCCTCTCCTCTTCGCGAACGCGACTATGCTCACGCATTCGCACTGCGCTGCCTGGGCAACCTACGCGATCACGTAACCAATCTCACGAACGCATAGAGTAAAATCACTACTTCTCCAAACAAGCCTACACGATCGCAGTCCTGCCCAGGCGATCGCATATAAGGAAATGAGATACAGACACCAGGAAATCTTCGGCCATAACACCCATTCCAAAATTAATCCGTTAACTATTCAAAACTCACCCGAAGCCCCCGAGACCTCAACTAAACATACCAACCGGTCCCAAAATATCATACGAACTTAGTCGAGACTTCAAATCACATCAAACAACGCTAAAACCACCAATCACACATCGAGTCAAGCCTAATGAACTTTTAAACTTCCAACTTCTACATTCGATGCTGAAACGTATCAAATCACGTACGTTTGACCTCAAATTTTGCACACAAGTTACAAATGACACCACAGACTCACTCCAACTCCCGAACCCCAATCCAAGCCCGATAACCACAAAGTCCACTCTCGGTCAAACTTCCAAAATTACCAACTTTTGTTATTTCAAGCCTAATTCAACTATAGACCTCCATTCATAATCCGAACACACTCATAAGTCCAAAAGCACCCAACGGAGCTAACGGAACCATCAAAACTCTATTCCTGAGTCATTTACACATAAGTCAACATTCGGTTAATCTTTTCAACTTAAGCTTTCAACCTTGAGACTAAGTGTCTCAACTCACTCCCAAACCTTTTCGGACCCGAAACAAGTACCTCGGCAAGTCACATAACAACAATTAAGCAGAGAATGAGCAGTAAATGGGGGAACGAGGCTAAAACTCTTAAAACGACCGTCCGGGTCGTTACACCGACATAATTCATTATCATTTTCTTTCATAGTATGTTAGAAAACATATAACACCACTTATTTAGGTTAATCAATTATATTTGTTGTGATAATAAACACGTGTACATCACCACATGTGCAATTTCTTATTCTCACCATGCAACTAGGAAAAAAAAATATAGAAAGAAAAAAGACTAATACGTAAGTAATTAATAAATAATAATTTTTCAAAAATGCTGAGCAAAAGTGCGATCTTCAGGATTTGCATGGAAAATTTTGAAATCCTATAAAATTGATTGTTTCAAGAAAAAATAATTTTTAAAAAGTGCAGAAAACAAGGTGTAACGACTGTATACGGCCGAAATCGGAGGAGTCCGATTTCGAGGTCTCTGTTGCACCGAGCCCGAGATCGAAGAGTTCGAAGTAAATTTGAATCGATCCCAAAACATACACTTCTAGAAGGCACATCGAGGACCCGTCACAAACTACCTCGAGGCAGTGCCAAATCGATGACAGTTAAGAAAAAACGGGAAATTCCCAAGGACACGCGGTTAGGACGGATAGGATTTGTAAGAAATAGTACAAATTCGTACTAGGACGTTATACAAATGTACCAATAGTATTCTTTGTCATAATTAGACATCTACCATATTAGGATTTTCCCCTCCTATATAAAGGGGACACCAATTATTTTGTAAGGGTCATCATATCATTCACTGTTATAGAATATTCTACTCTACTTTTCTCGTTTGATGTGCTAAAGTTTATTCTTCAAATTTATTGTTCTTCATTTATTGTTACTAAGCTAGCCTCAAGGTCCTGAAACCACCAAGTTCGAGGCCATCGTTCCTTTAGCAACACTGGCTCGATTATCACATTCGCCTTACTTACACTTGTCATTTCTTGATCATTAATTAGTATTGGAATAAATCACATATTTTTAGAACCACAAATCAAGTATAATTGTTAAAACCATTTTCGTGGTAAACAGTTTGGCATCCACCGTGGGGCTAAAGATAATAGTGATTATTTTGGTGCTAGTTTTCTGATAACACATGTTATTCTTCACACCTTTTCCTGTCCAAAGATTCTTTGATTTCAGGTTAAAATATGTTTAACTCAGCAAACGCATATGGAAACAACGGTCTTGGGTTCCATGGAGAAAATAGTGCAACAACTTCAGGGGCCGGTGTGCCACCGCTAAACCCTGGGGTAGCACCAGCACCAAACCCTGTCGACGTAGGTTTACACATTGCTTTGCACGTCGATTTAGGTACTGATATTGAAGGAAGTGTACATGGAGGAGTCCAACCTGACGTACAAAGAACACATGCTCGAGAAGAAAGAGAAGTCAGCCTACAAGTAATCTTTGAAATGTTGCAAGCACAACAAGTTGCTATCGCTCAATTACAGAGTCAGCAAAACACTCCGAGCACAGTAGGACCAGAAACAGCTCCTCGAGTTGAGCCAGCCCCAGAAAGATCGAGCAATAATGGGTCAGGAATAGACCCCACTATCATGAGGATGCTCGAGGTACTCACTAAAAGGTCCTTTCAGGAGAAAAGAAGATAGAGGACAGCGACAAGAAAGTAGAAACCTACAACTCGAGGGTCGACCAGATCCCCAGAGCACCTCCAGTCTTGAAGGGAATCGATTCGAAGAAGTTCGCGCAAAAACCATTCCCACCAAGTGCGACTCCGAAGCCTATTCCGAAGAAGTTCAGGATGCCTGATATCCCAAAATACAACGGGACCATAGATCCCAATGAGCATATTACCACATATACTTGTGGTATAAAAGGAAATGATTTGAAGGACAACGAGATCGAGTTTTTCCTGTTGAAGAAATTTGGAGAAACCTTGGCCAAAGGGGCTATGATGTGGTACCATAACCTGCCCCCGAACTCGCTAGATTCGTTTGCCATGTTGGCTGACTCAATTGTAAAGGCACATGCTGGTTCCATAAAGGTCGCTACAAGGAAGTATGATGTCTTCAAAGTCAAATAAAGAGAAAACGAGATGCTAAGGGAGTTGGTATCCCACTTTCAGATGGAGCGAATGGAATTACCACCGTTCTCCGATGACTGGGCCGTGCAAGCCTTCACTCAGGGTTTGAATGAACGAAGCTCAATAACTTCGAAGCAGCTGAAGCAAAATTTGATCGAGTACCCCGCCGTAACTTGGCGGATGTTCACAACAAGTATCAATCAAAAATCAGGGTCGAGGTTGACCAATTGGGAGCCCCCTCGGGCTCGATGTATCCAAGCAGGCTATTAGCAAAGGAATCAAGAAATGCAGAAAGGGAGCCGAGGCCGAATAAGGAGAGATACCAACCATATGTCGAAGACCGAAGAAACACTTTGAGGCGTAATATGCCTCGAAATGATTAAATAGTGGATCGAGGCCAGAGCTCCCGGGGACTCATGAGCAAAATCAGGTTCGTCAGGCACTCGGGACCGTTGGAGGTACCCCTATTATTAGAGTACAACTTCAATCAGATGGCCCAAGCCCATGCAATCAGATCCTTCCCAGAGGAACCCCAACTTAATGTGCAAATACCATGGCACCCACGGTCATAGGATAGAGGATTGTAGACAGCTTCGAGAGGAGGTAACCAGATTGTTCAACGAAGGGCACCTTCGATAGTTCCTCAACGACCAGGCCAAGAATCATTTTCAAGAGAGAGATGTAAATAGGAAGAATGAATAGGAAGAGCCGCAACACATCATTCATATGATCATCGGAGGAGTCGACGTCCTAGAGGGACCCATATTCAAACAAACAAAAGTATCCATCACAAGGGAGAAGCGATCTCGGGACTACATTTCTGAGGACGCCCTCACATTCAGCGAGGAAGACATCAGCCTTATCTCAACCTCATAATGATGAACTAGTAATCTCTATCCTTTTAAATAAAATTCAGGTTAAACATGTGCTCGTGGATCCAGGTAGTTCGGCCAATATAATCAGGTCGAGGGTCGTGGAGAAGCTCGGGTTGCTCGACCAAGTCATACCTGCCTCTCGAGTCCTGAATGGATTCAACATGGCGAGTGAAATAACAAAGGGGGAAATCATCCTCCCAGTCAATGTTGCCGGAACCGTACGAGCCACTAAGTTTCATGTCATCGAAGGTGACATGAGATACAACGCTTTACTTGGAAGGCCATGGATTCATAGCATGAGGGCAGTGCCATCAACTATTTATCAAATGATGAAGTTCCCTACAAAGGATGGCGCGGAAACAGTCTAAGGACAACAACACATGGCCAAGGAGATGTTCGCTGTGCACGACCTGGCATCGGTACCGACGCCATCCACCTCGAAGAAGTCGGATGAGGAACAGGTAGCCAAATAGCAATCACAACCCATACCTTCGGTTGAACCCTAGGGACAGGTGGTCGAGGATGAAGAGGAAGATTTTCTCACCCCTCGAACCTTCCTTGTCCCCGAGGAGTCAGATGCAACGAAGTCCACAGTCGAAGAGCTCGAACAAGCCGTATTGATTAAACATCTTCCAGAGCGAAAGGTATACCTGGGAACGGGATTAATCCCCGAACTCAGGAAAAAAATCATTCAATTTATTATTGATAACATTGATTCCTTCGCTTGGTCCCATTTAGATATGATAGGGATCCCGCCAGAGATAACCACCCATCGACTAAGTGTCGATCCCGGATTCAAGCCGGTGAAGCATAAAAGGAGGCCTCAGTCCGAGGTAAAGCACGCATTCATCAAAGATGAGGTAACCAAATTTCTCAGAATAGGATGCATTAGGGAAGTAAAATACCCCGAATGGTTAGCTAACATAGTAGTAGTCCCGAAAAAGGGAAATAAACTTAGAATGTGTGTAGATTACAAAGATTTGAACAAAGCATGCCCTAAATATTCCTTCCCACTACCAAACATCAACCGTCCGATCGATGCTACAACTGGCCACAAGATTCTTACTTTTCTCGACGCCTACTCCGGGTACAATCAAATTCAAATGAACCCAGAGGACCAGAAAAAGACTTCGTTTATCACAAAGTATGGCACATATTTCTATAATGTAATGCTCTTCGGGCTAAAAAACGCAGGAGCTACATACCAAAGCCTAGTTAATACGATGTTCAAACATCAAATAGGAAAGTCTATGGAAGTTTACATTGATGACATGTTAGTTAAGTCCTTGTGCACAGAGGACCATTTGACTCATTTGCAGGCAACGTTCGATATCCTAAGAGGGTACACCATGAATCTCAATCCCGAGAAATGCGCCTTCGGAGTCAGATCGAGCAAATTTTTGGGCTTCATGGTGTCAAATAGGGGGATCGAGATTAACCCTGATAAAATCAAATCCATCAAGGAGATCACCGTGGTAAACAACGTGAAAGTATTACAACGGCTGACCGAGAGGATAGTAGCCTTAGGACAATTCATCTCGAGGTCATCGGATCGGAGTCATCACTTTTTCTCCCTTTTCAATAAGAAAAACAACTTCGACTGGACTCCGGAATGCCAACAGGACTTGGAAGAATTAAAACAGTATCTATCAAGCCCACCTTTGCTCCATACCCCAAAGGAGGATGAAACAATATACTTGCATTTGGTCGTGTCCGAAGTTGCGGTAAGTGGCGTGTTGGTTCGAGAAGAACAAGGTACGCAATTTCCTATTTATTACGTAAGTCGGACCCTAGGAGATACTGAAACCAGGTATCCGCACTTAGAAAAATTAGCTCTTGCATTAATAAGTGCATCTAGGAAATTGAAACCATATTTTCAATGTCATCCTATATGCATATTAACTACATGTCCACTTCGAAACATCTTGCATAAGCCTGAATTATCGGGCCGATTGACCAAATGGGCCATCAAACTTGGAGGGTATGATATCGAATATCTACCTCGAATGGCTATCAGGTCTAAAATTTTGGCAGACTTCGTGGCCGGCTTTACGCCTACCCTCGTGCCCGAAGTGGAAAAAGAACTCTTGGTAAAAACGGGCGCATCGTCGGGGGTTATGAACCCTCTTCACTGATGATGCCTCGAACATGAAAGGGTATAGGCTCGATATAGTTCTAAAACCACCTACAGACGGTATAATTAGACAATCCATAAAAACTTCGAAATTGACTAACAATGAGGCCGAGTATGAGGCCATGATTGCAGGTCTCGAACTATCCAAAGGCCTAGGAGCAGAGGTCATCGAAGCAAAATGTGACTCTATTTTGGTTATAAACCAAGTAAACGGGAGCTTTGATGTTTGAGAAGATAGGATGCAAAGATACTTAGACATGCTTCAAGTGACGTTGCATCGCTTCAAAGAATGGACCCTGGTCCACATACCTCGAGAATAGAATAGCGAGGCCGATGCACTCGCGAACTTGGGATCCTCGGTTGAAGAAGATGACATAGTCTCGGGGACTATCGTACAACTATCAAAGTCAGTGATTGAAGAAGGCCATGCAGAAATCAACTCAGCGAGTCTAACATGGGATTGGAGAAACAAGTAAATCGACTACTTGAAACATGGGAAGCTCCCCACAGACCCAAAATAATTGAGGGCCCTTCGAGCCAAAGCAACCCGATTTTCACTCGATGAGAATGGAACATTGTATAGGAGGACCTTCGACGGACCACTAGCAGTATTCTTGGGACCGGGGGACACCGCCTATGTGCTACGAGAAATGCACGAAGGCACTTGTGGAAACCACTCCGGTGCTGATTCTTTAGTTAGAAAGGTAATCAGATCCCGGTATTACTTGGATAACATGGAAAAGTAAACTAAGGAATTTGTTCTAAGATGTGACAAGTGCCAAAGATTTGCATCGATAATTTATCAACCCGGTGAACAATTACACTCGGTCTTATCCGCGTGGCCATTCAAGAAATGGGGGATGGACATCGTTGGCCCCCTACCAACAGCGCCAGGTAAAGCTAGATTTTTCTTATTTATGAATACTACTTCTCAAAATGGGTAGAAGCGTAGGCCGTCTAGAAGATAAGGGAAAAACAAGTCATCGACTTTATATGGGACCACATCATATGCCGGTTCGGGATCCCCTGCGATATTGCACGTGATAATGGGAAGCAGTTCATTGGAAGCAAGGTGACAAAATTCCTCGAGGATCATAAAATCAAAAGGATCATATCAACGCCTTACCACCCAAGTGCAAATGGTCAAGCCGAGTCCACAAACATAAATATAATTCAAAACTTAAAGAAGAGGTTAGAGAATGCGAAGGGGAAGTGGAGAGAAGTGCTGCACGAAGTACTATGGGAGTATCAAACAACTTCGAAGTCGAGCACAAGGGAGACCTCATTTTCTTTGGTATATGGGTCCGAGACATTGATACCAGTCGAGGTCGGGGAACCGAGCGTCATATTTCAGCATGCCACCGAGGACTCAAACAATGAGGCCATGAACACCTCCCCCGAGCTACTAGATGAAAAGCGCAAGGTCTCAATGGTTCGAACGGCCTCTTAAAAACAAAGGATCGAAAGGTACTACAACAGAAGAACAAACCTTCGATACTTCGAAGTTGGGGACTTGGTTCTGAGGAAAGTCACGCTCAACACTCGAAACCCTAATGAAGGGAAGTTAGGCCCTAGTTGGGAAGGACCGTACCATGTCCTCGGGGTAGTAGGAAAAGGATCCTACAAGCTTAGCACTATGGAAGGCGAGCAACTACCAAACAATTGGAATATATCACTGCTCAAACACTATTATTTCTAAGGTATAACCTTCTCCTTTTTTATTTATATTTCATACTAACTCCTTACAGGTGTTCGATTGGAGATATCGAAGCACACTTCAACTCGAAGACCTTGGGTTTTAAAGCATGTGTTGCACTCTTTTTCCCTTAGATCGGGTTTTATCCCAAATGGGTTTTACCGGTAAGGTTTTTAACGAGGAAACATCTATATGCTACCTAAGGAAAACTCAACAAGTATTCAAGGCTTGGTTTCTATCAAACTCGAATACTGGGGGGCATCACCCTCGGAGGTTACTTTCTCGAAGAAAGCAAGTTATGCCGAAGAGGACCTCGATAGGAGAATGTTGTAATGGGCCAAACGGTCAAATGAACTGTTCCATATAGAATAGTCGAGCCCCATGACAAAACATGTACGCATGTATCAATCATTTGAAGAAGCATTCTTATTATATCAAAACACTTTGTGCCTCAAAGAAGTCCACTATTTTCATTAAACAACTCAAGGGCCAAATACACCCGAAAACTCGGGGACTGTCTTTGACGGTCAACATATCGAGTCATCAAAAACTCATAAGACCTCAATGAGGGAAAAATCAAACTCAAGCTTATAAGACCTCAATGAGGCATGCTCAAACTTACAAGACCTCAATGAGGCATATCCGAACTTATAAGACCTTAAAAAAGGCATCCCCTGATATTAAGGCTAATGCTATATACTCGGACTAAGAAGAACCTTAAAAAGGCATACCCTCGATATTAAGGCCGAGGCCATCTCACTCGGGGACTAAAGGCTACGGCCAAATATAAAGACTACGGTCAAATAAGAGGCTATGGACGAAATAATGCGGCTCAGCGACGTCTGACTTCCGCCATAAAACTAAAGGCCTTCAAATACTTCAAAAAATTCGGTTAAATTAGGCTACCCTCGGCATAAGGAAAGGGGCTTCGATAATATCAGCTCCGAACAATGTAAAGGCTGCAAAAAAAATAGCCTTCAAGAGAACTTCATGAGGTACTCGATTATCGTCACATATATACTTGTAATCAAGGTTCCTATCAAAACCATCGAAAAGTCGGACGAATACAAAAACTTGCCAAGGCATAACAAATTTTTTAAAAGTCTTTAGCCAGAATGGGGGACAATTGTAGCCATTTTAGAGGTCGAATTGACCCAATCTAAAAAGAGCCTAAGGGCCGATATGTAAGAGATTAAGGGCCAACCTAAAGAGCCTAAGGGCCAATATAAAGAGCCTAACGGCCAACTTAAAAAGAGCCTAAGGGCCGATACCTAAAGAACTTAAAGGCCGAAGAACACCGTGCTCGAGACCTCGTCTAGTTCGGACTCGAAAGTCCCGAGCTAAAGCTTAGCTCGGAGATAGGACCCTAAATGATCACTTATTATCGATCATCGATAAAAGCACAAAAACCTAAGGGTTTTATATTCTAAGTCCAACACGTCGGACTGATCATCAACAACATCAAAAGGACAAAGGCAAGGCATAAATTAACAACGAAGATGAAACAAAAAAATCCTTTTATATATCCAAATGGTGTTCACAAAAATATATTTACAAAGCTCCCACATGTAGCCCTTACATAAAAAAGGAAAATAGTAGGAGCCTAATCTTCTGTCGGGGTCACTCGATCGGAGGAAGTTCCCTCAGGAGCTGCACTCTCGACGGCTTGACCCTCGACACCTTGATCATCGGCGGCCTCTTACCCATCGGGGACTTCATCTTTGTCTTCATCACTCTCCGAGCCACTAAAGAAATCCTCGTCGGGAGTGATCAGTGCTGCCGATCTTTCTTTTAAGGCCTTCACCTTCCTGATCTCGGCAGAAAGATCAAAACCTTTGGCATGTTTCTCCTTGAGAGCCTGCCTCCGGGATTCCAATCGAGCATGGTCAAGGGCACGAGTTAGCCTGAGCTCGGATTCAGCATATATTTTCTTAACCCGAGCATTTGCAGCAGCAACATCAGTCCGATACGAGGACATGAGTGAATAAGCTTCGGACTTGATTTTGGATAACTCTGCAGCCAATTCAGCATGAAGCTCCTTATATTTGTGGCTTTATCCCTTTGCACCTCGAAGTTGGTGCTTAGCCGAGGTCAGTTCCTCCCGAAGAGTGTCCTTCTCGGAGGATACCTCATCCATACGCTGTTTCAGCCTGAGGATTTCAGCATCCTTAACTTTAAGCCCCTCCCGAAGCTGCCCCACCAGATCATCATTCTGCTTGAGCTACAGAAATCAAGCTGCAATGTTAGACACCAAAAGAAAGTAAAGCGTAAAACAAGCCCTCAAAGACTATGTTACCTGCGCGATAAAATCGACCCGTTCTTGAGACGCCTTCTCCGAACGGGCTCGAAGGTCTTTAAGTTCCCCCACTTTTCTAACATATAGGGACTTGAGGTCTTCGTGTTCCAACATGATCTTCCTAAGCTCATCTTCGCATCGGGCAAGCTCTGCCCCAGACTTGGAGAAAGCCTGATCATAGAGCATCGCAACCTGGTCACGAAGAAAGGAAGTTAGAAGGGCACAAATCAAATCCCAAACATAGTCGTTAAAAGACAAAGTATACCTGATTTCGAAGCTTATCATCCTCTTCGAATATAAACGAGGCGCCGAGGTCGGGGACCTCTTCAATCCCGGCAAGGCATTCCTCGAAGATATAATTTTCCCCGTGGGATGCCCCCCTTCAAGAGTCTTTATGTCCTGGGCATCCCGTATCTGCCCTTCAGAAAAGGATGGGCCTTGTGGAGAGTCACCCACGTCGATCACCCCGAGTGGATCGAGTGGGGCCTTCTCTTTCATTTGAGGAGCTTCGGGGTTGGTTCCTTCATGATTTTTGACCGATTACTTTTCAGCACAAGGTACGTTCTGGTCACCAGCCGGTTCAGGGACTGGGCCCGAGCTCCTTTCGGAGATCCTCTCAGCTCGAGATTGCACCACCTCGGCAGCCTTTGATGCAGTAACCTTTGAATCACCGGTATCGCTTCCCCTCCGAGTTACTAAAGGGAGGGCATCACCTTTACTCTCAGTTTCATCTCCCTCTTCGACCTCAACACGAAGACTCGCTGCAACTTCGGGAGACAAGGCCACCGTGTCGGCCTCAGGCTTTCGAGCTTTGGCCTTTTTTGGTTTCGGGTACTCCGTCGGTTTCTCCCTCTTTCTCTTCTTATCCTTGGCTGGTCTCGGGGTATCTACTTTGCCAGGTGGGGGAGGCCTCATTTAAATGGCCTCTCCAAGGCCTACATAAGTACCAAAGTTAAGCGTGTTATTAAGAGATATTTCACTAAGAGATTCGAACACGTCGATGATAAAAACTCACCATGGTTCTTGACCTCCCATCAGCCTCTGTCCAAGTCGCACCAGACGCGCTCAGCATATGTGGAGGTGGAATCTAGTTGACGAACCCAACTCGAGAGGTCCTTGAATGCACCGGGGTACCACTCGATGACTGCATCATCGGAAGTAAGTTAGTTCAAAAGGAAGAGAAAACATTTGATTAACAAAACATGTTCGTTGAGTCGGCACTTACGGTTCATATTCCATTCCTCGGGGAATGGCATCTTCTCAGCATGAATCATGTCAGAGGTTCTGACTCGAACGAAGCGGCTCATCCACCCTCGGTCCTTATCTTCGTCAATGCTAGCGAAGAAAGACTTCGAAGATCGACGTTGTAGCTTAATCAGGCCACCTCGATAGAGACGAGGGCCGTACAATCTAATCAGATGGTCGAGGGTGAAAGGCATCCCTCGACCATGTTTGAAAAATGCCCGATTAGGTAAACGATTCGCCAGAAGGAGGGATATATTTGGTCGAGCCTCACCCGATATTGTCTACAAAAATCGAGGATCACTGGATCTATCGGTGGCAAGGAGGGCTCTACGGGACCTAAGGTGAATGAGTATGTGTATACGCTAAGGTAACCAGCTTTAAGTGGTTATGTCCTCTTCAGGTGAAGGGATCTCCACTTGTACCGCATCCCCCCAACGACAATCAACCTTCACATTTTCGGTTTCGGTTATCAGACTAATATATCGAGACATGGGTTCACATCGTCCCACAATCGAGGAAGGTTTTTCGACCTTGAAATCAGAAGATGTTTCACAAGGCCTGGGGGTACACTCCTCAACACAAGGAGGTACTATTGTTTTTCTCTTAGACGAGCGTGATGATGAAGGGGCTTTCTCTTTTTGGGGAACAGTCTTAGAAGTTTTTGCCATGTTTGTTGTGAAAATTCAGAATATGAAGAAGAAACTGTTTAAGAGATGAACGTAAAGGAAGAATGAATGCCGAGAAAAGATAGTAAAGGTTTTAGGACGTTGTGGAAAGTAAAAATTTGAGGAATAAAGGATTGAGGTATTTATAGGGGTCATTTAAGCGTGTTGGGGAAGTTAAAAGGGCGACCAATAGCTGTTATCGATTGGTGGGTTTTTCAAGAACTATGCAGACACGACCTCTGCACAACCTTTCCGTCACACCAATCGCTGACCTCACGTGGCTGACGTCATGGTGGGGATATCTAAGAGTCAAGAATTCAAATCGTTTCTTATCATTTCATTATAAGAAATGCGGGAACTATCTGTATACGGCCGAAATCGGAGGAGTCCGATTTCGAGGTTTCTGTTTCACATAGCCCGAGCTCGAAGAGTTCGAAGTAAAGTTCGAATCGATCCTGGAACATACACTTCGAGAAGGCATATCGAGGACCCGTCACAACCTACCTCGAGGCAGTGCCAAATCGATGACAGTCAAGAAAAAGCGGAAAATTCTCAAGGACACGTGATTAGGACGAATATGATTTGTAAGAAATAGTACAAATCCGTACTAGGCCGTTATACAGCTGTACTAATAGTATTCTTTGTCATAATTAGACATCTACCATATTAGGATTTTTTCCTCCTATATAAAGGGGACCCCAATTATTTTGTAAGGATCATCATATCATTCACTGCTATAGAATATTCTATTCTACTTTTCTCGTTTGCTGTGCTCAAATTTATTATTCAACTTCATTATTCTTCATTTATAGTTCATAATTTATTGTTCCTAAGATAGTCTTGAGGTCCTGAAACCACCAAGTTTCGAGGCCCTCGTTCCTTTAGCAACATTGGTTCGATTATCACATTCTCCTTATTTACACTTGTCATTTTTTGATCATTAATTAGTATTGGAATAAATCACATATTTTTAGAATCACAAATCAAGTTAATTGATAAAATCATTTTCGAGGTACACACTGAGGATTTGCGTGTAAAACTTAAAATCTCATAAACTGATTCACCTAAGCTGATGATACTGAACTGAAAATATAGTGAGTACTTTATTAGATATTTTATTAGAATTACAAGAAGTTCGTTTGCTCGTAAAGAGTAGTCGATTTATTGATCAAGTACAATACAGATTCCTATTGAGTTAGGCCAAGGCCTTTTCTTGTTTATCCTAATCTCGACATGACTGATATATCTTTGACTAGATTTGAAGAAAACCTAAATTCCATATACAAAAAAATAAACTGAAAGTATACATATATAAGGTTGAAACAAAAATATAATTTTTGTTTTAAAAATAAAAGTTTAACGGGTACCAACAAATGAAGCCCTAAGTCCTAATTAATCCCTTGATAACTTTTAGGTTCTTCTATTTAAGCTCAAAGTTGCTCAAGTACTCCGCTTCTTTCTCCTATTTTATTCATATGCATACCATTTTTTTTATATACATAATACAATACTCATAACTATAGAGTCTTCCATAAGATAAATAAGAATTTAATGGATAGTAAAGTTTATGAGAACACTGGATCACGAGGTTGTGGTTAATCAATTGACCTATTAGTGGGTATAATTACCTGGTGCAACAATAATATGAGTTAGTAGTAGCTTATTTTGTTAGTGGCGGGGTAATTAGAAGTAGCAGGTCTTTTGTCAGAAGAATGTGGTGGATTAGCCCACAATAAGTTGTTTTTTAAACTTCAATATGCAAAAGGAGCTATATATATATATATGAGCATGTTATAAAATATCAAAATTACGGTGGATGTTCATAACTGTCAAAGATATAATACTCACTACTCTTTTCCATTATCTTCTTAACTCTCACTACTTCAATACTTATGAAGTTGTAACTTTCATACCTCCATAACCTCCCCATGATCTTCCTCCATGATCCCAAATGCTTAATGTCATGTTTATGACATTCTTTTGTATACCTCTATGTACTACTATAAATAGAGGATGAGAAGTGATGTTGTAGACAATTGAAACACTTGAAGAAATAAGAATCTTTCCTCTCTTGCTCCCTACATTCTTGTCTTCTTGTTTTATATTATTACTTTGAGCTAAATTTTTTAACAATTTATCAGCACGAAACTCTAACCAAGTGGGAAGATAACTTATTTGACGATGGAATTATAAATGACCGACAACCTTTAATCAATTTGATTGAGCCTGTGAAAATATGGGCATTTCGTTTGCCATATCAATGTTGTGTTTGCTTCTATTATACAGGGAGTATCATTTTCAGTTGCCATGGATTCTGCAATTAACCTACGTTAATAGTTAAGACTTGATTTAATTTGTACTTAACAATTTAGTTTCATTTGTGTAGATGTATACATATGGAGTACCTGCTTTTGAGTGACAAACAAGAGCATATTATGATGTCTTGACATCATCTCCCATATGTACCGCTCAAACAGTTTGCAAGCCAAGATTATGGAATTGTTAATTATTGAGAAGGTTTCTAATTAATCTTAAAAAAATAATAAAAATTTAAATTTATGTTGTGGTCAAAATAAAATTTGTATAACTAAGATAGTTTTATTCTCTTTATATTTGATCATGTGGTTGTTCGTGAAAAAGATCAATGTGAACTTTCATTAAAGTTCATGCAAAAATAATTGATTATTAGAATGTAGTATATCATGAAAGGCTCAAAGGTGAGTCCACTTAGGCTTATTATGCCATTGTATAAGGGTATAACATCGGGTTTGAGTCTTGGTGCACTATGATGATAAGAGTTAGATTTGAGTCCCAACTCATTATGGCCTATCATGCCTTTATATGGGTAAGGCAATGAGTTTGAGTCCCAATGCATCATATTGATGATATAATAATGACTAAAGAAAAATAATGTATTTTTCATGAAAAAGCATGAAGTTTGTCCCACATGATTTGCTCCATTCTTGAAGTGAATGTGATAGCGGTACATAATAAGTCTAAATAAAGACAAGTGGTTGACCAATGAACTTGGATGTGCCAAAGATCAAATAGTAATAGTCATCATTATGGTAATTGTAAAAAGGAGAACAATAAGGGTTCTCAAAATGATCCTTCAAAGCTGAAGGAATATGTATCAATGTAGTCTATTATTACGAGACACGTTCACATGATTATAGTCCATTCGTTGAAAATAAATTCACATGATTATAATCCATTCGTTGAAAATGTGACTTGTGATAAGCATTGTAAATGCAGACTCATTCCTGAAAGTAAATGTTGAAATATATATGTGATGAAAAATATGCATAAAAATATACTTATGCATGGTTGGATAAATACCACAACTCACCTCTAAGGGGGGTTTGAGAGAAATAAAGATAATGAATATTACAATGTGGTTATATGAATATGTCATTGGTCGCGTACATGTGGTACGCCAAAAATATTTTGCCATGCCTTATAAAAGGTTTTAAAGGCAAAGTTAAATCAAGAAATGATTTTGCTTATGAAAATTTTGACCATAACAATAATAATATGATTTTCTCTATGGATCAGAGGAGATATTCACCATATTTATGGTGAGAAAAAAGTCTTGTAGTACAAAATCAATTAAGAGCTCCGGAAGAGCTAATTTGTAACTACCCGGATGAATGAAATTGTTCATGACATTGATATTGTAGTAAGTCTCAAAAAGAACTTTTTGAGTTTCAAATATATTAGCCAAAGTGATTGGCATATTGAGACTATAAATAAAAGTAAGATTGAATATCTTCATATTACTATAATCATACCGAGTAAATATAAAAGGTTACCCGATTTTTCTTCTATTCGTACTACACAAGTATAAGCATGATGATGGATCACATGCCATAGTAAATTAGATATTTACTGAAATAAATATCAGTTGGCATGACCGATTGGCCATCCCGATTCAGTTATTATATGAAAATTAATTGAGAATTCACATTGGCATATACTGAAGAAATAAAAGATTCTTCAAGAATTCTCTTGTGCTACTTATTCTCATATTTTTTGGAACAAATAAATGATGATATATATATGGGCCAGTCACCTTCCATGTGGACCGTTTACTATTATATGATTTTAATAGATGTATCTATTGTATGATCACATGTGTGTTTGTTATCATTTTGCATTTTGGATTTTTCAAGATTGATTGCTCAAATTATTAGAGCACATTTCCAGAATATAAATTATGATAATTTATCTTGATAATTCTAGTTTAAATCCAAGTTGAATTAGCAGAAATTGAATACCTCCAATTATAGCTAAACCATTTGGTATGAGAACAAACTCTTAAATAAAAATTTGGTATGAAGTATTTTATTTAATATACAAACAACACTTCTACGCATCTAGCCAAAGAGTTATGATAAATTCTCCCCATTTAAATTGGTTCAGGGTCAGGAACCAAATAATTTCCATCTAGAAATATGGATGTGCTATATGATTTAATTGTTCCACCACAATGCACAATGATGGATCCCCAAAGAAAGTTGGGGATATGTATTGGTGATCCCAGCATTAAGAGAAGAAAATTGGAAGTTGAAACAGTAATCATGGAATGAATTATTATGAGTGCACCTAGATCCTCATACAAGAAAATGTAAACTTGAAGTTCAAGTGATAATTTATTTGTAAAATATTACGGCGGAATTGCTGACCCAAAGCTAAATGTTATATTTTAGCTGCTAATGCTCCAAATAGAGTAAAGTCCGTGATGGACATAGTCTATGGAACGCATGAAGCATAATAAACTAATCGGTTTCAAAGGTAAAACTCCTTGAAGAGGAGATGAGCAAATGATAAAGATGGTCATACTAAGGAGGCAAGTGCTCTGTAAGAGCACCATTACATAACACTTTATAAGACCTCATGGAAGAGGCTCAAGTACCTGAAAATAATGGGATCTCGATAAGTATGTCTTTATTGTGTGATGATGGAACCGATGTAAAATAATCATCGATGATATTGTTGGTATAATGTAGCGCTCAAAATTTTTAATATTGACGAGGATCTTGAGCTCAAATCTGTCATGGAATTTGGACATATAAATGATTGGTCAATGAAAAATACGCAATCAAAATTGACTTCACTTGGAAAACATAAAGTTTTGGACTGATAGTCCCAACACCTGAAAGTATAAAGTCAGTGGAATGACATAAGATTTTACGTAAATGTCCTGACATTGATTATATGGAAACATGTTCCCTTGTGGTGGATACAGTTGCTTTCAGATTTTTGTCTGGCAATACTTGATAAATTTGATGCGCGTATATAAAAATTATTGAAGGATTTAAACTATTTGAAGCATATTAAGGTTCCCAAGAAATTTATTAAATAATGTTTCACCAAATCCTTATGTGGATTAGATAAATCACGGCGTACATGATTTATTTTTGTGTCTATTGCAATTGGTGCACTATGTATCTTGCTAGAACCATGAGTATAACAATATACTAGTGAGATATAGTTTAATTCCTATATAAAGATACTGGAATACTATTAGGATTATGTTGCAAAAGAAATCCTTGATATAGATTTTTTTGTTCTAACAAATATTGTCAAGGTTTTATTGGTTACGCAGATGCAAGCATTTTCTAAAGATCATTCTTCAAACAATCTATTTGTATGTAGGGGTACTGCCATATTATTAATTCACAAGGCAGATAATTGTTGATACTTATTCAAGTCATGTCAATATAGTAGCAACTGATAAAGCAAGTGACTCAACGTAGAACAAATATGTGACTTTTCTTTGAAGAGAAGATTTCAATAATAGTGAAGACGATGATGTTCTCTTATCGCAGTTGAAAGAAGGATATATTGAAGGAGACATAATAAAGCATATATTTCATCAAATTTCTTTTTCAAACATAACCTTCACCGAATAGAGAAATACATGTTTAACTTATTTGTTCGCTTGATAATTTGGTGGTTCTATTCAATGAAGCATGAGCAACCTCAACAATTGAGAAGTTGGTATACAAGATCGGAACATGTCATCTCAGAGAAATAAATTGATGTTTTCATCAGGGGGAGGCAAATACGCGTTATACTATTTTTTCCTTAGCTAAGGTTTTGTCCACTGTATTTACTTGACAAGGTTTTTAATGAGGCAGCAGGAATGTGTATTACTAGATATGTGTACTTTTTTTTCTTCACTAGAATTTTTTTTCACAAGGTTTTTTCTAGTAAGGTTTTAACGAGACACATTATCTATGGACATCTAAGGGGGAGTGTTATAAAATATTAAATTATGGTGAATGTCCATAACCACCAAAGAAATAGTACCCACTACTCTTCTCTATTATCTCGTTAACTCCCACTACTTCGATACTTATGGAGTTGTAACTCCCATACCTCCATAACCTCTCTATGATCTTCCTCCATGATCTTAAGTGCTTAATGCCATGTTTATGATATTCTATTTTATACCTCTATATACTACTATAAATAGAGGATGGGAAGTGATATTGTAGACAATTGAAACATTTGAAGAAATAAGAATCTTTCCTCTCTTGCTCCCTACATTCTTGTCTTCTTGTTTTATATTATTACTTTGAACTAAATTTCTTAACAGAACAATATAATTAGCTGATTACATATTTTCATTAGTATATCGTTCCATCCATCTTGTTAGTTTGATCAGATTCTCCTTGCTTCTTAAAATTTTTAATCAATACAAGAGAAGGCTACGTACCCTACTATATTCTATTCCAGCTAATCAGTGGCGGAGCCAGAAGTTTTATTAAGAGGTGTCAAAATATATAAAAGTAAACATACCAAAAAATTAAAGGGAGTGAATACATAGTATATATACATATAAACTTATTTTTTACCTACCTACATAATGTATTTTTCGCGCAAAGGATGTCATTTGACACCCCTTCCTATAAGGTGGATCCGCCACTACAGATAACTATGTGTTGGCCTAAGTAAGTTTTGATGACTGACAAAAGAAACACATGCATGAACCAGGTCCATACACAGTATACACAGTGCACGGGAATATTCAAACACAAGACATGCACGTGAAGGAGGTAAGCATAAGTGGTTAAATTGGATATCTCCTGAATGAAAAGGTTGCATAATTGATAAAAAATATGACTCCTTGCTTGAAGATAACTCTATCCTAGATAAGGGGGAGTTAGACGTTGAAGATAACTAGAACTCTTCCACCATGGAAGAGTATAACATTAGAACTATAGTTAATACCATTCTACTAAATCTATATATTTCAGGATGTTCTCAGTTTACATGCACGCACAAACGTTGAAGTTAAACGAGGGTTGAGAGCAAAATAGCAAGGCATTTTGCAAGCAATTCCTGTGTGATTCAAGTGTGCGAACCTGAACCTACATGAACGAGATAGAAGAACCAGTTCCAAGCGTCTGCCTTTTATTCTAGTTTCATTGTAGTAGGGCTTTTGAGTTGTACCTTTCATCTTTTTCTAGAAACATTTGTACTAGGTACTCTAAGTGTATTGTTCAAGTTAGAGTTAACTTGAAATTATCGAAACAACTTGAGGTTGGTTGCCACAAAAGATTAGAGGTAATTCTTAGGTTCACAAGAGTTTTGTAAATGCTATTTTTGGCTCAGTGATTTAGTGAAGTGTTGGAAAAAATCCTACTGGATAGTAGGTCGTCAGTTTTTCACCCTTTGAGCCAGGTTTTTTCACGTAAAAATACGTGTGCTCTTTACTTTCTGCATTTATTATTCCACAACTATAGTATAAGGAACACATAGAAGAACCAGGTCCTTCTATAAATTGTGCACACAAAAAATTGGATACCACAAAAATCACCCTTATGCTAGGTGACGGGTGTGTGGGTACCAAGATAAGGGATCAACCAAGGCTATGGTCGCTGCTTGGGGAGAAAACACAGATAATGATGATGATGATGAACGAACACTTATGGCTATTGAAGAATCTGATGAAGAAATTGAGGTAAATACCTCCATCTTAAAGATAAAATTAATTTTTTGTCTACAGAAAGATTATCTGAGTATCACTAGAACTAATTGATGAATCTGAGGATGTGAATTATGAAAAGGAACAGTTGTAAAAAGAATGTGTGATTTTGAAAGTTAAGTAAAAAAACCTGGAACTTAGGGCTTGTGAAACTGAAAGTGAAAATACTGTGTTGAAGAACCAGATCCATGCACTTGATACAATTTAGATCAGAAACTGTAAAATTGAAATTAGGAATAGGTGAAAAGACAACTGATCACACACAACTCACTCTAGAAGAAAATGTAGAAAAAAAAAAAGATGAGTTGTATAAAAGGGATGAACTGGTAAGAGTCTTATAGGAGGATTTGAACAAGGTCAAGTATGAGCTAGACATATATTGTAAATGGAACAGGTCCTCTAATGCACCTTTTATGGCTACAAGAACACCATGGTAGCAACAGAAGGGGACTTGGTATTGGAAACTCTGCACCTAAGTGGGATCCCAAGAGCAAGTACCTCACACTCCCTGAAAATAAGATTTGCACACACTGTGGAAACACTGTTCACTACAAGAGTGATTGCACTGCAAAAGAAAGGCAGATCAAAAGAACATAAATTTTGTTCTAGGGAAAAATAGGCTGCCAAATTGGGCTAAAAGAACTTTGATATATCCTTTTGCCTATAGAAAGGGACCCAAACTAGTTTGGGTTCCTAATACTAACCCCTAATTTCTTTTGCAGGTCCAAGTGAGGGGAAGAAACCAAATATGATATATGGATAGTGGCTATTCTAAGCATATGACAAGAAGCAAGATCCAGTCCTTTCACTTGAAAACCTCAAAAGGAGGTATTGTCTCCTTTGAAAATGGAAAGAAAGGTGAGATCATTAGGGTTGGAAAGGTAGGTAAGATCGATTCTCATTCTATTGAGAATGTCTACTTGATAGATGGACTGAAGTACAGTGTAATAAGTGTATCATAATTGTGTGACAAAGATAAATATGGTAGCCTTCACCTCTACAAAATGCTTTGTGATTAATCTTACCACTAACAAGATAGTTTTGCGGGGAAAAAGAGTGAGTAACATATATGTGGTGGATCTCTCCACATTTCAGATAATGAACTCATTTGCTTAAGTATGTTGGACAATGATCCCCTCCTTTGGCACAAGAGACTTGGACATGCCAGTCTAAGCCAACTTAACAAACTAGTCTCCAAAGACTTGGTGATAGGGCTACCTAACATTAAGTTCAAGGAAGATAAAGTTTGTAAGGCTTGTGCAAGGGGGAAACATGTAAGATCCTCTTTTAAAAGCAAGAAAATGTTAAGTACTAGCAGGACGATGGAACTGGTCCACATGGATCTTTGTGGACCAATGAGAACATTAAGCAGAGGCGGTAAGAGATATATTATGGTGCTTGTTGATGATTACTATAGATTACTTTGAAGCTATTTTTAACATCTAAATATGAAGCATTTGACGTGTTCGCTGTATTTCATAGAAAAATTCAGAAACAACTAGGTAATCAACTTGTATCAATTAGGTCTGATCATGGTACTGGATTTGAGAATACTAAATTTGCTGAATTTTGTGATGATCATGACATAGATCATAACTTTTCTTCTCCTAGGACTCTACAAAAAAATGGAGTAGTTGAAAGAAAGAATAGGACATTGGAGGAAATGGCTAGGACTATGGTACTTGCTAGTAAATTGCCCCATAGTTTCTGGGCAGAAGTTGTGAACACGGCATGCTACATCAAAATTAGGTGCATGACTAGACCTCTTGTTGAGAAGACTCCCTCTGAGTTATCTAAAGGGAGAAAATCAAATATATCCCATATTAAGGCATTTGGATGCAAATGCTTTGTGCACAAAAATGGAAAAGACTCCCTAGGTAAGTTTGATCCCAGAAGTGATGAGGGAGTATTCTTTGGATATTCTTCACATAGTAAAGCTTATAAGATTTATAAAAAAATATCTATGTGTGTAGAAAAAAGTGCACATGTGGTTTTTGATGAAACTAACATTCTTTATAAGAGGCAGGGACAGGATGATGAAGCAATTGAGCTGGTAAGAAACTCAAATAAAACCATAGCCCAGACTGAAGCTGCACAAGAGGAAGGAACGGGTGATGGAATAGGTCCTTCCACCCAGGGCACATAGCCTAGATTGTTCCTTCAATGTTTTCTTGCAGAGGAACATGCTCATCGACAGGTTCCTTCGAGGTTTGTTCTCTACGTTCGCGAGCTAGTGTATACAATCGAGTATGTTGGAGAGTCAGTAAATCGCGAACACATGGGTTAAGTTGCGTTCGCGTAGAGGAAAGGAAAAAGCTGGGGTCACGCGATTTTGTTCTTCACGATCGCGTGGGTTGGTTCGCGATCGTGTAGATTGTTGAGACTGTGAGTCACGTTCACGAATGGTCATTTTTTGGAAACTTGATTTTTGTGCTTCGCGATCACGAAGAAGAAACACCTGGGCTGAATATAAGTTTCAAAAATGAGGGTCTGAGTTTTATTTCACAATTTGATTTTGGGAGCTCAGATTGAGGCGATTCTTGGAGGAATTTTCATGGGAGTGATTAGGATAAGTTATTCTACTCGGATTTGGTTAAATTACATGAATATATCATTGTTTTCATCATTTAATTAGTGTTTTGGGTAGAAAAAATGGGAGAAAATTGTAGAAACTTCATAGGCTTTAATTTGAGGATTTGAAGGTCGAGTTGTGATCGGATTTGAGTAATTTTGATATAGTTGGACTCGGGGTTGAATGGATATTCGGATTTTGTTAAATTTATCGAATTTCGAGACGCGGGCCTGGGGTTGACTTTTTAGTCGAATTTTTGACTTTTATTAAAGAACTTCCTTTTTCATATGGACTTGATTCCTATAGCTTGAGTTGATTGTATCGAGTTGTTTGTGGCTAAATTTGAGGCGTTCGGAGGCCAATTTACAAGGCAAGGGCTTATTGGAGTAGATATTTGCATGGCTTGAGGTAAGTAACATTTCTAAACTTGTTTCTGAAGGTATGAATCCCTGAATTATGTGTTATATGGTTGGTGTTGAGGTGATGCCTATGCTAGGTGATGGGCGTGTGGGTGTGCACCGTAGAAATTGTGATCCGATCGATTCCATGGTATTGTGTAGTCATCAAACCTTGTATCTATTCATGTGATCTCTAAGTGTTTGAGTAATTGAGCTGCAAATTAATGTTAGAAATAATGTTAGGCAATATGCTTATCCCGTTGAGACCTACTGTGGTCATTTCTGCAGTTGAATTGTTTACTTAGATGGCAATTTCGTACCCAGCCACATCCATCATTGCATATCATATCTCAGTCTCTGTTACTATTTATTGTCGTGTTATATATCATTATTTGGGCTAATTGGCATGAGATTTGTGAGCTCGAGAGACTAGAGAGATTGATGATTGAGTTGGGGCCTGAGAGCAGTGTGGCGAGTGAGATTTGTGGATCAGGGTGCACGCTGCAACATGCCTTTTAGGCTTTATTATTATGGGATCGAGCTACACGTCGTAGCATGACAAATTGGCTTATTATTAGCGCTTCGGTAGAATCCGCCCCTCCGGAGTCTGACATACCAGCAATGAGCGCAGGTACAGTATAGTGCTGAGTGACTGAGTGTTATAAGCGAGAATTGAGACAGTCAGATTGAGTACTCTGAGAGTGTGAGTATGTGAGGTTTTCACTGTGTTGCATCATATGTGTTCACATTGACATGTAGATATATAATTGTAATATTTCTCATATCAGTCATACTTGGCATATTTTATCTGTATTGAGCATAGCTGTTAAACCTAGAAGCATGTCTATATTCGTGTACTATGTACCAACAGATTTTGAGTTTCTCTGAGATATTATTGTCATATTTCATGTCATTTTCGTACCGTTAAACTCTATATTTGGACTGTATTGATTGATTTCGTCACTACTTCCAGCCCAAAGGTTAGTCTTGTTACTTATTGAGTACATTGGTCGGTTGTACTCATACTACACTCTGCACTTTGTGTGCAGATCCTGGTACTTCCTGGCACAAAGGTTGCTAGTGTTGGAGCTTATTCAGTTCAGAGACTATCGAGGTAGCTGCCGTGGTGTGCGCAGACCTTGACTACCCTTATTTTTCTTTTAGTTTTATTTATACTATTCTACTTTCCTAGATAGTGTTTCAGCAGTCAGACCATTTTATTGTATATATGCTTATGTACTCAGTGACACCCGAATTTTGGGAAATTCTGTATTGAGTGGTGGTGTTTTCATCCAGTTATTATGAGATTTTATTTACTTAAACCTATTTCAGTATGTTTTGAATTAAAGATGCCTGTATTTGTGAGTTGTTGGCTTGCATAGTATCACGATAGGCGCCATCACGACACATGTAATTTTGGGTCGTGACAAGTTGGTATCGGAGCCTAGGTTATATAGGTCTCATGAGTCTTGAGCTGGTTTGGTAGAGTTACGTATCGGTACAAAGATGTCTTTACTTATCTTCGAGAGGCTGTTGAACCCTTTGGAAAACTTCATGTTCTTGTATTCTTGTCGTGCGAATTTGTTGATTTCAGGAACTAAACTTCTGCTATGTTATTCTCTCACAGATGGTAAGGACACGTGCTACCAGATCGGGCAGACAATCACCAGTACCACCATCTAGGGCCACGAGAGGTCGGGGCCGTAGTAGATTCCGATTTGCAACTCGTACAATAGCTAGAGCAGCACCTGTAGACCCACCAGTTGCTCCAGCCCAAGAGCAGATTCCAGATGTAGTTGAGCCGGGGGGATCAGCTTAGGCACCAGCTGTGCCCATTGTGATTCCAGGCCTTCAGGAGGCTTTGGCCCAGATATTGACTCTTTGCACTAGCCTTGCTCAGGCGGTTTCAGTTCAGGCTGCACCAGCCACTTCTCAGGCTAGGCAGGTTCTCAGACTCCTGCCACCTGTACTCGAGAGCAGGTGGTACAGGGACTCCAGACACCGGGGGTACTACCATCCCAAATGAGTGTAGTTTCTAAGGACCAGGTGGCTCAAGCCTCCATCATTCAGTGTGGCTAAGTTACAGGATGCTCAGGACTTCTTTGATAGGTGCGAGCGAATTCTTTGTACGGCGGGTATTCTGGAGACTAGTGGGGTCTCATTTACTACTTTTCAGTCGACGGGGGTAGCCTTCAGATGGTGGGAGACCTATGAGCAGAGCAGGCCACCTGGTGCTGTACCACTTTCATGGCACGAGTTCGCCGTTCCCTTTTTGGAGAAGTTTATGTCGTCGACCCGCAGGGAGGAGTTGCGTAGGCAGTTTGTGCAACTATGCCAGGAGGGTATGTCTGTGACCTAGTAAGAGACAAGATTTTCAGAGTTGGCTCGTCACGTGGTCTGGTTGGTTCCCACAGAGAGGAAGAGGATTAAGAGGTTCTGTCACAACCCAAAATCCGTAAGGTCGTGATGGCGCCGGACACTATTTTCAGGCAAGCCAATGATTAATAGTTAAGTTAAATTCCCATTTTAATATTTGGAAATCGTTACATAATAACAACCGAATAAAAACTCGCTAAGCAAATTTGATAGATTAAACATCCATTTTGAAATATAAAAAAAGCTTTCCAAACACATCCCAGAACCCGGTGTCACAAGTGCATAAGCGAACTTCTAGGAATTTGTACAAATACTACCATGTATGTCCGAGATACAAGTGGACAAGGACATTAAAATAAAAATTAATACAACACGAGGGGAAGACTCTGCCGGCTGCAGCTCGTCTAAGTCTCTAAGTTACCCACAATGTTGTAAGGGTACCTGTGCAATAAAAATGCACAACAAGTGTAGCATGAGTATGAAAACAACGTGTACTCAGTAAGTATCCCGTCTAACCTTAAAGAGGTAGTGACGAGAAGTCGAATTAGACACTTGCTAGAAGTCAATTTAATAAGAATAAGAAAACACTGAGCATGAATATCACAGAAGGTTTAACAAGTAATGATAGGAAACATCAACTACTTCTCACATTCCTTTTCCAACTTTAAAACCTTCATCATTTCAGTTTCAAATCTCACAAAATCCAGGCAAGCAAGCAGTTCAAAGATCACAAGAAGTACGCAGCAAATATCATGCGCAAACAATGCCGAGGGTCGAACGGTGCGGACCAACAATAATAAACTGTGCACTGCCGAGGGTCGAACGGCTCGAACCATAGATGCATCTATCTGCCCCGCTCGCGAATCGATCATGCGATGTGGTTATACATAAATACATGGTTATCCTGCTCGCGAATCATACATGTGACTCAGGCGCCCATAGCTACACATATTCATATAATAAGTCCACATTTATCACGAAAGCAGTTACCCATGGAAGTGGTAAAATTCTTCTTAAAGGATCACGAAAAAAAAAGCATTTAAATCTTTGTTTTGAAACTCATTTTCCAAGTTTAATAATATTCAATAATATAACCGTATCAGGAACACAATCAACCACGGAGGAATCAATTCTCTTTCTAAACGATTAAGAAACGTACACTCTAGCCTTCTTAGGAAATAAATTACCAATTCAATAGCAGTATCAGTCTAATATTATTGGAAGGATCACATGTACAACACGTAAGGCATGCTAGTAGGTCCTAGACTACCAGGACATAAGCATATTAGTAGCTACGCACGGACTCCCGTCACCTCGTGCGTACGTAGCTCCCGCAAATAAAAGCATGTATTCATTTAGTTCACCTATGGGAAAAATTTCCTCTCACAAAGTTAGAAAGGAGACTTACCTCGCTCCGAAATTCCATAACCGACTTTCAAGCCCTTCTGACGACTCCAATGGATGCACAACGCCCCAAAACTATCCAAATAATGACAAACCAATGAAATTATACTCTAATATTTGTTAACAATTCAAATTATATAAATTCCCATCTCCGCTCAAGGAATTGACCAAAATGCCCTTGGGCCCACGTGCCCGGATTCCGAAATTTCTCGAAGATAAACTCTACACGTAGTCTTACTAGCTCAAATATACAATTTACTCTAATTTCCATGTTCAAATTCGTGGTAAAATCCAAAAATGCAAATTTCTAGGTTTTCCTCCAAAAATCCCAATTTCCTACTAATTTTCATGTCTAAATCCATGTAAGATCACATATTTAACTCAAAAATAGGAAGAAATCACTTACCTAGTATTGCTTGGTGAATAACCCTCCTTGCGCTCTCCAAAATCATCCAAACCAAATGAAAGAAATGGGCCAAAACTCGTGTTTAATAATTTGCCCAGGCTTCATCGAGTTGTACCTTGCGCTGTGCGGGTTGTACATCATATTATAATTTTCCCTTGCTGTACACCTTCTGTTAAAACGCCCATAACTCCTTGTAGAAATATCCAACTGACAAACGATTTTAAGATTTAGAAACTAGACTCGAATATATTTAATTTGATTGGTTGTAAACCATATAACTCTTTATATATTCTGAGATATGAGCTTCTAAAGTCGGCTCCATGCATCAGAAAATTCTGTCAAAACTGCTCCACCAGCCATCTTCAATCGATCATAACTTTCTGATAAAATGTCCAAATCATGAATGGTTTAACTTTCTTAAAACTATAATTCAAGGTATACATCATTTATGTTTTGCAAATTTTGAGAATCCTTATATATTTCGGGATATAAGCTTCCAAATTCAGCTCCGCGATTTCACTAGTTGCTGTCAAAACAGCTTTCTGCAGAAAATTTCAGCAACTCTTTGGTCCGAAATTCATTCCGTTAACCTTCCGAAATCCACCCGAGGCCCTCGGGACCTTAAACAATTATACCAACATGTACCAAAACATGATACGAACTCGCTCGATGCCTTAAATTACATCAAACAACGTCGAAATCATGAATCACACTCCAATTCAAGCTTTATGAACTTTGAAATTTCAAACATCTACATCCGATGCCTAAACCTATCAAATCACGTCCGATTGAACCCAAATTTTGCACACAAGTCATATTCAACCTTACGGACCTGCTCCAACTTTCGGAATTGAAATCCGACCCCGATATCAAAAAGTTAAACTCTTGGTCAAACTTCTCAAAAACCTTCAAATTTCTATCTTTAACCAAATGACTTCAAAATGACCTACGGACATCCGAATTCACTTCCGATCGTGCTCCCAACTCCAGAGCCACTATACGAAGCTATTCCCATACTCAGAATCCCGAACGGACATCTATTACACTAAAATGCCTTATAGCCCAAATTTATGAAATTCTTCTAAAATGCTATCTTCCATAATATGCGCCGAAATGCTTCCGGGTTATCCAAAGCCCGATACGGACATACGCTCAAGTCCGAAATCATTATACGAACCTGCTGGAACCTTCAAATCCTGATTCGGAGGTTGTTTACTCAAAATTCCAATCTTAGTTGATTCTTCCGACTTAAGGCTTTCGAATTGAGAATTTTCTTCCTAATTTGACTCCGAACTTCCTGAAATTCAGTTCCGACTACACCTACAAGTCATGATACTTGAAATAAAGATGCTCATGACCTCAAACTGCTAAGCGATGCGCTAGAGCTCAAAATGACCGATCGGGTCGTTACAGGTTCATTGATGGCCTCAACTATGGACTGCACTTCGTTATGACTCGAGAGAATGTATCATGTGCTATATTCGATGAGGTTGTTGATATTGCTAGGCGTCCAAATCTGGTCCGTAGTCAGGAGCGTTAGGGGATGGAGGCCAAGAGGCCTCGTGGTTTAGGTGGTTTCAACAATGTTTCTTCTAGGGGTCAGTCCCACCACAATAGGGGTCATCTTTATAGGCCCGCTTAGATGGCTCGTCCGGTTCATCGTGGCACATCATCTTAGAGTGCTCACCCGAGTCAGTCATCTCTCAGTGCTCTCCCAGCTCAGAGTTCATCTCGTGCTCCATCAATTCATGGTTTATTTGTGCCGGGTTCTTCTAGCAGTTATTTTTGTTCTCGGGGTCCGATTAGTCCCCACAACCATTGACGGATCGAGGTTGCTACAAGTGTGGAGATCTTGGACATGTGAGGAGGTAATATTCACTTCTCCGAGAGGTCTAGCTTAGCATAGGGATCAGGCTATGACTTCTGCACCAGTTACTTCACCACCCGCACAGCCAGCTCGAGGTGGGGCTCAGACAACTAGAGGTCGCCCTAGAGAGGGAGGCTGATAAGGTGGCGGTCAGGTTCGATTCTATGTTATTCTTGCCAGGCCAGAGGCCGTTGCTTCAGACATAGTGATCACATGTATTGTCTGAGTATGCCGCAGGGAGTCTTCTATATTATTTGACCTTGGTTCCACTTATTCGAACGTATAATCATATTTTGTTCATTATTTGGATATTCCCTTGAGCCTCTAGTTTCACCTGTTCATGTAACTATGCCAGTGGCCGATACTATTATTGTGGATCGTGTGTATCGGTCATGTGTGGTGACCATTTGGAGATTGGAGACTAGATTTGATCTCTTATTGTTTAGTATGGTTGGTTTCAATGTAATTTTGGGTATGGATTAGTTGTCAACTCCCCCTCCCCCCGCCATACCTTCACATCACTCACTTTCACTCTCCTTCATATCCACCCATAACTTCCTACTTCCTTCACTCATCTCACCATTAACTTACGCATCTATAAATAACACAAAAGAAAAGGACGAAGGGCAATAGACTTTGAAAGCAAAAACCCCATCTCTAGACTAGCAACAGCCCTCCCCAACAAAAAATAAAATAAAATAAACGGCCACTTTCAACAAAAAGAAGACGGCGAACTCCAGCCCACCTGAAATGAAAATCAGATTTTTATTTGGTTGATACAAAAGCAAAAGACGAAAAAGAAAACAAAAAAAAGGACGGCAAAATTGGAAATGGAAGAAATAGAAAAACAAAGGAAAGGGAAGGGATCAAAAAGAACAAAAAAGTGTAAGGCTGAGAGTGAGGCATAAACTTCTTTGTATTTTGGACTACACCTTTATCTTCCTTCTCAAACACCCCAAAATTAGCCGAAAAACTCTGTCGAAAATACGGAAAACAGTTCTTTTTTTGCACAAAAACAGAAAATTCGAGAGTTGAGTTTGTCGGCGTCGAGATTGCCGGTTGGAGGTTTCCGTTTGAGGTACTGGTTCCTATTCATGTCCAATTTTTTTTTAGACAAAGAATGTGCTTTTGATAGCTTCATTAAGGTATAATCTTTTATCTTGTTTGCTTTGTCTGTTTATTGTTCCATTTTGATGATATATGTTGATATACCTCTTGCTTGGATCTATTATTCTATTTTTGAGCACATAATTTTTCTTAATTGTTAATTCTTATCTTTAAGTTTATTGGTCTTGTTGTTAAGTGAGAATATAAAAGGAAAATTTTAGAAAAAATTAAACTTGAGAAAATGAGGATAAGTGATGGTAACGGTAAGGCATTTGGTCTTGAGGTTTGGTATTGCAAAATTTATTTTCTTTGTCAAATATTTTAATCAAGTTTAGTTAGTTTTAGCGCTAGTTTTATCATTTGGTCGAATTAATTTCTGACGTTGTCTTAACTGTTTTATAAAATTTTTTATCATTCCTTCAATAATCCTCTCTTGATTTGTAATCAGTACTAAATAAAATGCTTCCATAATTCTTGAGCCTCACAATAATCTTGACTTAGGAAATAAATAACTCACAAATCGCTAGTATGCTTTAGGCGCGCTGTAATAAATCTATTATCGTGATTGTTTACACGTTCGTGTGACATAATTGTGGTTCCAAAAAAAAATAAGGTATGCGTTTGTACAACTTTGGCAAAACAATCTTAATAAATATACAAATATATATCTCGCATCTAAGAGAGACAAAATAATTAAATATTTTTAAATACGCTATTAGCCCATGTGTTCATACCCGAAATTGGATTGATATTGAGAAAGAAGATCTCTAGAAAGTAAAGAAAGAATCTCCCGGCAATTTATACGACCATCGATGTAGTTAGCTTTTGTAACAAGTGTAGTGGACTTGAGGTCAAATCACCCAAGAAATCAAGGTCATAAACTGACCACCATTTTAAAACTAACGAATCTTTCTTTGTTCATAACAGGAATAGAATAATTTTAGGAAACAATTCGTGGAAAGACGAACATCACCAAGTGAAGTTCTCAAATCCTTGATTTCCTTCTAATATACATGAAATCATGTTATTTTTAGTTTCATTATAGGGAATACCCTATCTTCACCTCAGGGTATTACATCCCCGGTTGAATTACTTGTGCCAACATAGGGTACGACATTCCCTAGTTGCATTTTAGAGCACCACGAGCCTCATTTTATTGCAAACATAGGTTAAGACATTCCCTAATAGCATCTCAGAGCGCCACGAGCCTCATCTTATCACCAACACAGGGTACTACATCCCCTGGCTGCATTACTTTCTGCCAACATAGGGTACGACATTTCCTAGTAGCATCTTAGAGCGCTACGAGCCTCATTTTATTGCCAATATAGGGTACGGCATTCCCTAGTAGCATATCAGAATGCTACAAGCGTTATTTTATTTCCAACACAAGGTACTACATCCCTTGGTTGTATTTCTCATTGCTAACATAGGGTACGACATTCCCTAGTAGAATCTTAGTGAGACATGAGCCTCACCTTATTGCCAACATAGGGTACTCATCCCTTGGTTGTATTTCTCATTGCTAATATAGGGTACAACATTCCGTAGTAGAATCTCAGTGAGCCATGAGCCTCACCTTATTGCCAACACAGGGTACTACATCCCTTGGTTGTATTTCTCATTGCTAATCCCTAGTAGAATCTCAGTGAGCCATGAGCCTCACCTTATCGCCAACATAGGATACTACATCCCCTGGCTGCATTAATTTTTGCTAACATAGGTTACGCATTCCCTAGTAGCATCTTAGAGTGCCACGGTCTTCATCTTATTTCCAACACAGGGTACTACATCCCATGGCTGCATTACCTTTTGCCAACATAGGGTACGACATTCCCTAGTAGCATCTTAGAGTGCCACGAGCCTTTTCTTATTGCCAACAAAGGGTACAACATCCCCTGGTTGCCTTTCATCATGTTAACATAGGGTACGACATCTCCTATTATCAAGTAAAAGAAATCCCATTTCTCTTTCAATTCTTTATTTTGCAATAGCTAAGATAGTTTATGATGTTTTTAATAACTAACAAAAATTTCCTAGTGCAAACTGGGGCAGAAATTTTTTGTTTGTTTGTGATGGCTTGTAGGTTTTTCTACAAAGCACTGATTGGACGTGCAAAAATAAGATTCCAGCTCTTGCCGGAGAAAATTGAATGTTTGATCTCAATACTCACCGCAACCAACTTTGACATAATGTATGCAGAGACATAGGGTCTCAAGATCCTTCTTCTCATCATCTGATCAAGAAACAAGCCTGTGAGAATATTTCATAGTCTGTTATATCGGAGATCATCAAGTTTCAGTCTAAAGTATATGAAGGAAGCAAGTCAAGAATCAATACAAGACCTCAGATGGCATTTAGATAGGAATTGTGTAACTCTTAGATTTCAAGAGTATGTACTTTTCTTTTTATTTTTGATGTAATAGTAGGAACCGCGGATCGGAACCTCGACGGAACTTCAATGGACTCTCTATCTAAGCATACTCCATCATTCTTTTTCTACTCGAACTACACGTGAACTGATTCCCATATAATCCAGGATATGCAGGCTGCCTAAAACCAAGGGTCGGTCGCGTATTTTTCTTTTATCTTCCTTTCTTTGTTAAATAATAGTGAGGTCAAAAATCAGGCACCTTGTTCATTTTCTTGGCCTGAAAACTCTTCATGTTTCCAAGCAAAGAAGGACATGCTGTGAACAACTAATTTTTTACCACACTCAAATTTTATACTATTTTAGTGTAAATATTCCTTTTCGAGCTAATCTTGATGTTTTAAACTTTTATGTTATTTTTAGTGGATTTTATTTGAAAACTTAAATAAATACTCACATTATTAGAGTACAAATTTTATTTCTATTTATAAAAAAAATCACAAATATATATGTACATAATATATATATGGTTTCTTTTGATTAGATTTTTAATCTTTCTTAGTATCATTTAAATATTTAATTTTTCTATAATATAAGAAATTTTGGTTAATCTTCTTATCTTTTATAATTTAATTATTCTTAACTAAAAAATGAAATAAAAATAAATAAATAAATAAATAAATAAATGAACTTTAATGTCAAAGAGATAAAGTTTATTTTTTTAAAAATCTGATTTTTTTAATCTTTTTGTTTTACTTTGGTAATCCCATATTCCCCATGTTTTAGCCTAACTCCCCAACCTTCACATCACTCACTTCCACTTCCCTCATATCCTCCCATCACTTCTCATTTCATCCACTCATCTCACCATTAACTCACACATCTATAAATAACACAAAAGAAACGAACGAAGGTTACACACATAGACTTTGAGAGCAAAAACCCCATCTCTAAAGTAGCATCAGCCCTCCCCAACAAAACAAAAAAAAAGCCAGCAGCCCCCTTCAACAAAAAGAAGGCGCCAAACTCCAGCCCACCTAAAATGAAAATCGGATTTATATTTGGTTGATACAAAAGCAAAATACGAAAAAAAAAAACAAAAAAAAGGACAACAAAATTGGGAACGGAAGAAATAGAAAAATGAAAGAAAGGGAGGGGATCAAAAAGAACAAAAAACGTAAAGGTGAGAGAGAGGCAACAAACTTGTTTGTAATTTGGACTACGCCTTTATCTTCCTTCTCAAACACCCCAAAATCAGCCGAAAATGTAATGACCCGATCGGTTGTCTTGAGCTCTAGCGCGTCGTTCAGATGTTTGAGGGAATGAGTAGCTTCACTTCAGGTATTATGACTTGTTCGCAGGGTCGGAATTGAATTCCGGGAGTGTTGGAGTCGAATTGTAAAGCGAATTCTCGTTTCGGAAGCTTTAAGTTGGAAGAATCGACTAAGATTGGATCTTTGAGTAAACGACCTCAGAATCGGGATTCGAAAGTTCCAGCAGGTTCGTATGATGATTTCGGACTGGGTAGTATCTTCGAATCGGGTTTTGGATGACCCGGGAGCGTTTCGGCGTCTATTGGGGAAGTTGGCATTTTGGAAGAAAATTCATAAATTTGGGTCAAAGTGCATTTTAGTGTTATCGATGTTCGTTTGAGATTTCGAGTCTGTGAATAGCTCCATATGGTGATTCTGGTATTGGGAGCGTGATCGGAAGTAAATTTAGAGGTCCGTAGGTCATTTTGGAGTCATTTGGCTAAAGTTAGAAATTCGAAGGTTTTTGAGGAGTTGGACCGGAAGAAGACCTTTTGATATCGGGGTCGGATTTCGATTCCGGATGTTAGAGTAGGTCCGTAATTTTGAATATGACTTGTGTGCAAAACTTGAGATCAATCGGACGTGATTTGATAGGCTTCGACATCGAATGAAGAAGTTGGAAGTTCTAAAGTTCATTAAGCTTGACTTTGAGTGTGATTCATGGTTTCGACGTTGTTTGATGTGATATGAGGCCTCGAGTATGTCCTATGTTATGTTATGGGATTGGTTAGTGTGATTGGACAGGGTTCCGAGGACCCCGGGGGGATTTGGGGTGGTTAACAGATCGAAATTTGGAGTTGAGAAAGGTTGAGGCTTCTGTCTTCTGGTGTAACCGCACCTGCGAGGTCTTGGCTGCAGGTGCGGAGCCGCAGAAGTGCAAGTGGCTGGGCTAGCTGGGACCGCAGATGCGGTAATTTTTCCGGAGATGCGGGACCGCACTTGCGAAAGAAGAGGCGTAGAAGCGGATCGAGGGGCCTGGTGGGAAACCGCAGAAGCGGTAGTTGGGGCCGCACCTGCGGAACCGCAGAAGAGGTCAAGTGACCGTAGGTGCGGGAAGGATGGAGGCAGTGAGGTTCTTAAAAATTGAGGTTTTGGTTTATTTGCACTTCATTCCTTCCATGGGAGGCGATTTTGGAGCAATCTTGGAGTGTTATTTTCAGCATCTTCTATAGGGTAAGTGATTTCTTCTTATTTTGAGTTAAATACTTTTATTTTTGTATGGATTAGACATGAAAATTTGTGGAAATTGTGGGTTTTGGGTATAAGACCTAGAAATTTATATTTTGGATTTTTGGCCACGAATTTGGGCATGAATTTGGGAATAAATTATATAGGTGAGTTCGTGAGGTTATGGGTAAAGTTTATCTTCGAGAAATTTCGGAATGCGGGCACGTGAGTCTGAGGGTGATTTTACCAACTTTTCGTTCGGGGTTAGGAATTGTTGTAAATTGGATTATAATGAGTAATTGGGTATATATTAATGGGTTTGCATAACTATTGGCTAGTTTTGGAGCGTTGTGCATTAATTTGAATCATCGGAGGGGCGTGGAATGTCGGTTACGGAACTTCGGAGCAAGGTAAGTCTCCTTTCTAACCTTGAAAGAGGGAAGTAACCCCATAGGTGGACTAAAATGTTATATGCTTCTATTTGTGGGAGCTACGTACGCACGAGGCGACGAGAGTCCGTACGTGGCTACTAGCTATGCCTATGTCCGGGTAGTTTTAGGCTTACATAATGCTTTGTTGATATTGTTATTGATTTATGTTTATTGTTTGCCTTGAGAGGGAGAGGGACTGGGTTCACTTATTAAATGTTTTTAAAAGGAGTTGAATTAAGGAATTTAAAGATTTAAAAGGTTTTCGTCTGAACTTCGTAATTTCAAAAGGAATTGAGGAATATTATAATAGCTTAAGAAATCTATGTGTAACCGCGTCACATGTATATTTCGCGAGCAGGGTATTTCCTTCTACTACTCTTATGGGATCGGGCCATTCGCCTCGGCAGGATTTATGTACCACACTCTCATGGGAGCGGGCCGTTCGCCTCGGGAGGTTAATAGATGCATCTATGGTTCGCGCCATTCGACCCTCTGGCAGTGCACCATTTACTTTTATGTTGGATCGGGCCGTATGCCTCGATATTTCCTATATATATATATATTATCCTCATTGAATCGTGCGTAATATTTGGCTAGAAGCCAGTGTATCTAAGGGTTTTCCCCTTAATTGAATTATCACAACCTCTTGATGAAATTCACTATGTCTATGTATATGCTCCGATCATGGAGGGAACTTGCTAGTTGAGAGCCGAGTAAATTGAAAAGAAGAGAATTGGACAACGTAAATTATACTTGTTTGTTTCATATATTTACTCTGTTTCATATTTATTCATTTCTTTATTGTACCTGATATTATTGGACCACTAGTAAGTGTCAGAGTCGACCTCTCGTCACTACCTCTTTGAGGTTAGGCGGGATACTTACTAGGTACACGTTGTTTTTGTGCTCATACTACACTTGATGTGCATTTTGTTGCACATGCACATATATGTCTAGTGGCCTAGTTGGCGCAGCGACATGGGCGATACAGAGACTTAGGTGAGTTGCACCTCTCGAGACAACCGCAGCCAACAGAGTCTCCTTCAGAGTATTGTATTGTACTTCCTCTACTGTCCAATTGTATCCCGGACAGATTATTGTATTACATCTTGTTTTCTAGAAATTGCTCATGCACTTGTGTTTCTGGGATGACTATGGGATTTATTCATTATTTGAATTTATTAAAGACATTTTGTTACTCAGTGGAAGTCCATTTTTTTTGCTATCTAATGTAATGAAAAGAAATAATTTCAAAAATATTAAAATGAGGATTTAATTAACTATTTAGTGCTGGCTTGCCTGACAACGGTGTTCTGCGCCATCACGACCTTTAATGGATTTTGGGTCGTGACAAACATGGTATCGGAGCACTAGGTTCCCTTAGGTCTCACGAGTCATGAGCGAGTCTAGCGGATCGGTACAGAGACTTCTATACTTATCTTTGAGAGGCTACATGGCTGTTAAGAGTACTTCCCTCCTTGATTCCTCATCGTGCGGCTTGATTCTTTGAGGCTTATGCCTTCATTTCCTTCCTATTCAATCTTATGCGACGCGAAGCATTGGTCATAAATTGAGAGCTGAATAATTGTTATAGTACTACATATATGGTGCAGGATATTTCTCCCTACGTATTTGATGAGGTTATTTTCATCTCCTTGCGAAAGGCTGTTCTATCGATTCAGCTCAGTGTATTTTATTTTTGATGGAGGAAAGACAACTGGACATTGAATTTTCAGGTTTGGGTTGATAGAGTAATGAGACTTCGTGGTTTCAAGTATGGTGGAACTTTATCTGCGACGTGGTGTCGTCGTCTTCGATTGAATTTGTTAAGTTCGCCGATGTTATGACCTCTTTCGATTCACCTTTGGGGCATGATGTTGTGGGGTAGTATTGGGGAAGCGGCTGTCAGAGATGGCGATGTGCGGTGATTCAGGATCGGACCGGTGTTTCCAATGTTGACGGCTCGAGGAAGATGATCTTTGGAAAGGTTTAAAGTGGTGGCGACCTGTTGGTTCAAGTGATACGGGAATAGATATTGATCTAAGGCAACAACTGGGCAGCAAAGGATGAGGAAGGACATGCGGGGAGTGTCATGCGGTGGTTAAACTTCTGGAAGGCCAAGCGTGAGAAGCAGGAACCGGATGGCTGCTTAAAAGAGTGGGTTTGACAAAGTGGGAGAGTGGAAGAGTAACATATGGGTTCAGTGGCAAGATAACTACACAACTTAAGAGAAGTTTGGAAGGATTTGGGAATTTTGTGGATGGTGATTAGGTCTACCGGCTTGATTTGAAGCATTGGCTATTATATGACGGGGAATTGGAAGATATTGTCGCACATTTAAGTTGAGGTCCATGAGGAGTGTTCGAACTATGTACAGTGGGTGCATGAGAAGGGGCCCAAGATTGGTTATTGATGGCGTAGTGATTGTGCAGTGCAGCGTCGTCAGGAGATGTCAGTGGGTGGGTTATCTCCGGTGGGCAGGTTAGCGGTCGCGTGGTTGGCAAAGCTTCTGCAAAGAATCCTGCTGGCTATCCAGCAAGAGGTCAGATAAATCAATATTGGTAGAGATGCAGAGTGTTCATGAAATGCTAACGGAATGATTTCGAGGAATTTGGCAAATTGGTGGCGCAAGATCAGTTCAGAAATGAAGAAAGAATCTTGGTGGGTTCCAGAGTTGTGTAACGGTAGCTCCAAGCTAAGTGGGAGAGTCCCACCTCCTACGGTCGGATTGCATGGTCGTCTATTTGCAAGATTTCTGGGTATTAGCATATTGATGGGTTATTATATCTAAGGAAAGAGAACATAAGTAGTATTTGAGCAAAGGAATTTGTAAAGGTGTGTTGTGGTTGGATTTATCGTCTCGTGTTAGGGCTTTGGGAAGATTCGGGACTTATGCTTCGTTCAGAGGTGATTTACAAGGGGAACAATACAGTCGGGTGCTTCATTAAGATGGGTGTTCATGTGCCAGCAGAGCCTCAGAGTTGATTATATTCGGGACCAAGTCAGAGTGGGTGACTCTCAACAGCGGTCCTAGTGAATTCAAAGAGGGTTAAAATGCGGTGCCTAAAGATTTCAAGCCCACGATATGGTTAAGAATCTATCTTTTGAAGCGGATTATGATAAGAGGCTCGGAATGTTCTATGATATTTTCAGCTTGCAGTGCAGCATTTGGGAGGAATGAGAGAAAATGACTTCGGATTCGTAGTGGAATTTTCAGAATGGGTGTAGCAATCGAGGATGCGAATGTGCGGGCCAGAAGGGTATGAGAAGGTTCGTAGATCTGGAGACAATGTGGTCTCGTGGAATGGGGTCAGTCGGGGTGAGTGCGAAATTAGGTTCATGATGTAAGGAATGGAACTGTTATTATTTCTCAGGCAAGTTAAGGATAAGCTAGAAGGAGTCGGATCTGTTAGCCATGGTTGAAGTGGCATGAGGGTGAAGTGACCAGTCCCTCCAGCGAGGTTAGATTATGCATGTGATTTGTGGAGGTACGTGCGAGGCTTGATGGCCGCCATGATTGGTTCTAATTGGGAGTATTCAAGTATTGTGAACTGTGGTATGTAGGCGGATCCCGGAAGGGTTATGGTGGTTTAGACCGCTACTTGAGGATTTGCATGTTTTACAGTTATGAGAATTCACTCGCATGTTGTTGTGGTTCTCTTGAAATGAGCTAAGTACAAAGGTTTTCTATATGATAAAGTGTTCACCCTATTAGTGGTCCAGGAGTTATGATGAAATTCTTGTGCTATAGCATATTGGCAAGTTAGGTGCAATGAGCGGTATGAAATTGAAAGTGAGGATCAAGGTTGCGGTTCGGTGTTGGCAAGGATGTCGCGAGCTCGGATTAGCAGGAAAGAGATTTGGATGTTTAGAGTAAGCTGGTATTGTCTTCCGCAACACCTGAGATCGGTGTTGGGGTAAGAGGCCTTGTGTCACGACTCGAAATTCCACCTTCAGGTCGTGATGGCGTCTAACATTGAACCTGCTAGACAAGCCAACGTTTCGATTATTACATTTATTTCTTTATTGTAGAAAATTGAAATAACAGTGGTAAACTAGAACAGTTTAATTAGAAATGCGGAAGATAAGAAATTAACCTACTTAAATAATAAATCTTACGAAATTTCCTTAAATACACCCCCAGAACCGGTATCACAATCCACGGACTGTCTAAGAATACTAAAAACAAAGTCTGAATAACAATACAACTGTCTCAGAAATACAAGAGAAGACAGAAAGAGAAGGAATAAGATAGGAGGTGACGCCAAGGCCCGCGGACGCCTGCAGGACTACCTCAGTGTCGCATGTAGTCTAAAGGATACTCCCTCGATCACTGTCCACCGGGTCCGGTACCGTAATCTGCACAACATAAAGAAGTGCAGGTGTAGCATCAGTATAACCGACCCCATGTACTGAGTAAGTGCCGAGCCTAACCTCGGCGAAGTAGTGACGAGACTAGGACACGACAAACAATAAATATTTGTGCAATTCAATAATACATAATAGAAATGATGACAGGAAATAAACAGTTAAGTGTAAAAAAATGGGGGAGAACATGCTGGGGACAAGGGGAAAACAAGTACTAAATCACAGAACGAAGCAACATTCTAAGTAGCATCAATAGCAACAGGATGTAAACACATAGAGCAAACAAGTGCACGACATCACCCTTCGTGCTTTACTCTCATCCTCACCAAAACAAGTGCACGGCATCACCCTTCGTGCTTTACTCTCATCCTCACCAAAACAAGGGCACGGCATCACCCTTCGTGCTTTTACTCTCATCCTCACAATGCAATGAATAAGTGAAACGGCACGACATTAACCTTCGTGCTTTTAAATATAAAAATCATGGCACGGCATCACCATTCGTACTTTACACTCTTATCCTCACAATGCAATAAATAAATACACGGCATCACCCTTCGTGCTTTACACTCTTCCTCACCCAAACAATATTAATAACAACAATTTGGCAAGGGAAAACCACGATAAACCATAAATCACAACATCCCGGCAAGGAAACAATAACAGAAATATCACTGTCCCGGCAAGGGACACAGCCATAACCAATCTCACTGAATATACAACATAACCAAATGATCCTCAACCGAACAACTAATCAAAGGGTCCACCACCAATTATTTCCAACAACAAATTAATCTCCAAAACTAAATCTACTTCATAACACAATGAATATCGAAGAAAAGCACATATACCATAAGAAATGACCCACAGGCATGCTTGACAACAATGTATAGGTACTCGTCACCTCACCTATACATTTAACATGATAATAACACGTAGCACATATGACTCAACACATATTCCCTCAAGCTAAGGTTAGGCCAAACACTTACCTCGGCTCCAAGAATCCAAATCAAGCCTCTAGCACCGCCTTTCCTTTCGAACTCGACTCCGAAACAATCGTATCTAGACATAATTGACTCAATAACATCAATAAATGCTAAACAATTTAATTTCAATGCCTATTTATAGATTTCCCAACATTCTTCCAAAAATTCCAAAAATCGACCCGGGGCACGCTTGGTCGGAACACGAGGTTCGGACCAAAACCCGATCACCCATTCACCCACGAGCCCGAATATACAATTTGTTTTGAAATCCGACCCCAAAACGAGGTCAAATTCCCAAATAATCAAAAAGCCCTAACTCTAACCCAAACCCCAATTTCTACCCTTTAATTCCATGATTTTAGGCCTAGAATCTAATAATTGTTGATGAAAATGGAAGAAACTGAAGTTAAGATTACTTACCTATGAAGCTATGGTGTAAAAGCTCTTCAAAATCGCCTATGGGGTGTGGGGAAGAAGGAGGGTTGTGAAAATTGGTAGAAAATCCCGTAAGTGTTTTATTTTTGGGCATTTAAATAACTGGGTGATTTTTTGGTCTATGCGATCGCGGAACTAAGGTTGCGATCGCATCGTGTAATGGGACTTAAGATTCGCGATCGCGGGGCTACAGGTGCGATCGCAGAGTGTATCTAACAGCCCCCCTCCCCAGCTCACCTACACCTTTGTGCGGTTGCAGGCCCCCTATGCGATCGCATAGTGTACCTGACTCCTCCCCCTTCTCAAAGCTATGCGATCGCAACTATACCTATGCGATCGCATAGAGCAACACACCAGACACCAGACACCAGCAATTTCATTTTACACAAGAAATTTTCCTAAGTTTTTCACCCCGACACCTACCCGAAACTCACCCGAGTCCTCGAGGCTCAAAACCAAATATACACACAACCTCAAAAACATGCCACAGACTTATTCAAGTAATCAAAACACCAAAATAACATCATAAACATCGAACTAAACCTCAAAATTAATGAAATTCCTTTAAACTTCCAAAACTTCTAAATTTTCCATTTTCGATCCGAATCACATCAAATTAAGTCTGTTTCCCACCAAATTTCACAGATAACACATATAAGACATATTGAACCTGTTCTGGGCTCCTGAACCATAATACGGGCCCGATATTACAGGCTTCACATCAAATCTCATTTTCAAAAACCTTTATATTTTTCAAAAAATAATTTTCTTTAAAAATTCATTTACTGGACTCGGGACCTCGGAATTCGATTCCGGACATACGCCCAAGTCCCATATTTTTCCTATGGACCCTCCGAGACCGTCAAATCAGGGGTCTGGTTCGTTTACCAAAAATGTTGACCAAAGTCAACTTTATTCAAATAATTATTATAAAATTATCATTTTATCAATTTTCCACATAACGACTTTCGGGATACGCGCCCAGGCTGCACATGCACATCGAGGTGAGAAAAAAAGAGGCATTTACGACCTCGGAACACAGATTTAGCTAAAATTACACGGGATGACCTTTTGGCTCATCAGAATCTCCACCTCTAAAATAAACGTTCGTCCTCGAACGGACATAGAATGGTACTTGAATCGGGAAAATGATGGGGATATCGGCTCCGCATATCGGACTCGGACTCCCAGGTAGCTTCCTCAACAGGCTGACCTCTCCACTGAACACGAACCAAAGGATAACTCTTCGATCTCAGCTGACGAACCTGCCGAGCTAATATGGCTACCGACTCTTCCTCATAAGTCAAATCCCTATTTAACTGGACACCGCTGAAGTCAAGCACATGAAGGGATCGACAATATACCTCCGAAGCATAGATACATGAAACACAGGATGCACGGTTGATAAACTAGGTGGCAAGGCAAGTCTATAGGCCACCTCTCCTACCTTATCCAGAATCTCAAATGGGCCAATGTACCTAGGGCTCAACTTGCCCTTCTTCCCGAACCTCATCACGCCCTTCATAGGAGACACTCGAAGAAATACCCGGTCTCCAATCATAAATGCCAAATCACGAACACTGCGATCAGCATAACTCTTCTGCCTGGACTGGGCTGTACGAAGTCTATCCTGAATGATTTTCACCTTGTCCAAGGCATCCTGGACTAACTCTGAACCAAACAATCTAGCCTCTCCCAGCTCGAACCACCCAACTGGCGACCGACACTGCCTACCATACAAAGCCTCATACGGAGCCATCCGAATGCTCGACTGATAGTTGTTGTTGTAGGAAAACTCACCTAAAGGCAAAAACCGGTCCCATGAACCTCCAAAGTCAATGACACATGCTCGCAACATATCCTCCAAGATATGAATGGTACGCTCGGACTGTCCGTCCGCCTAAGGATGAAACGCTGTGCTCATCTCAACCCGTGTGCCAAACTCACGCTGAAATACTCTCCAGAAATGGGAGGTAAACTGAGTACCTCGGTCAGAAATAATAGACACGGACACACCATGCAAGCAATCTCCCTGATGTAGATTTTTGCCAACTTCTCTGAAGAATACGAAACTGATACAGGAATGACGTGTGGTGACTTGGTCAGCCTACAATGACCCACACCTCATCAAACATCCTCTGAGTTCGTGGGAGCCCAACTACGAAATCCATGGTAACACGCTCCTACTTCCACTCGGGAAGCGTAATCTGCTACATCAAACCACCGGGTCTCTGGTGCTCGTACTTAACCTGCTGACAACTCAAGCACCGAGCTACATATGCCACAATGTCTTTCTTCATCCTCCGCCACCAATAATGTTGCCGCAAGTCCTGGTACATCTTTGCGGTGCCCGAATAAATGGAATACCTGGAACTATGGGCCTCCTGCAAGATCAACTCATGAATACCATCAACATCAGGCACACAAATACGGCTCTGCATCCTCAAGACTCCATCATCACCCACTGTAACCTGCTTGGCACCTCCGTGCCGGACCGTATCTCTAAGAACACATAAATGACGATCATCATACTGCCTGTCCTGAATACGATCATAAAATGAAGAACGACCCACAGTATGGGACAAAACGCTGCCAGTCTAAGAAACCTCCAATCTCATGAACCGGTTGGCCAAAGCCTGAACATCCAAAGCGAGCAGTCGCTCACCGACTGGTATATAAGCAAGACTATCCATACTGGCTGACTTCCGGCTCAAAGCATCGGCCCCCACATTGGCCTTCCCCAGATTATATAAGATGGTAATGTCATAGTCCTTCAACAGCTCTAACCATCTCCTCTGCCTTATATTCAACTCCTTCTGCTTGAACAAATACTGCAAACTCTTGTGATCCGTGAACACCTCACATGGCACCCCATACAGATACTGCCTCCAAATCTTCAACGCATGAACAATAGCTGCTAACTCTAAATCATGAACTGGATAGTTCTTCTCATGAACCTTCAACTAGAGAGAAGCATAGGCTATAACCTTGCCATCCTGCATCAACATTGCACCAAGTCCTACCCGTGAAGCATCACAATACACGGTATATGGTCCTGAACCTGTAGGCAAAACTAACACCGATGCCGTGGTCAAGGCTATCTTGAGCTTCTGAAAGCTCGCCTCACACGCATCTGACCACCTGAACTGGGCACCTTTTTGAGTCAACTTGGTCATCGGGGCTGCAATAGATGAAAAACCCTCCACAAACCGGCGATAATAACCTGCTAAACCCAAGAAACTCCGAATCTCTGTAGCTGAAGTGGGCCTAAGACAATCTTTGATTACTGAAATCTTCTTGGGATCCACTTGAATACCCTCTGATGATACCAGATGGCCTAGAAATGCAACTGAACTCAACTAGAACTCACACTTGGAAAATTTGGCATACAACTGATTATCCTTCAGAGTCTGGTGGACGACTCGAAGGTGCTTCTCATGCTCCTCTCAGCTACGGGAGTAAATCAAAATATCATCAATGAAAACTATAACAAACGAATCCAAATAGGGCATGCACACTTGGTTCATCAACTCCATAAAAGAAGCTGGGGCATTTGTCAACCCAAATAACATCACGAAGAACTCATAATGCTCATACCGAGTGCGAAAAGCTGTTTTAGGGACATCACATGCCCTAATCCACAGCTGATAGTAGCCAGATCTCAAATCAATCTTGGAAAACACTGAAGCACCATGAAGCTGGTCGAATAAATCATCAATCCTCAGCAAAGGATACTTATTCTGGATAGTAACCTTGTTCAATTACCGGTAGTCAATACACATCCTCATTGAGCCATCTTTCTTCTTGACAAATAATACTGGGGCACCCCAAGGTTAACACTAGGCCTGATGAAGCCTTTATCCAACAAATCCTGCAACTGATCCTTCATCTCCTTCAACTTTGGTAGGGCCATACGATACGGCGGGGTAGAAATGGGTTGAGTGCCCGGAGCAACCTCAATACAAATGTCAATATCCCTGTCGGGTGGCATACACGACAGGTTAGCGGGGAATACCTCTGGAAACTCACTAACCACGGGCACAGACTCCATAAAGGAACCTCAGCACTAGAATCACAAACATAGGTCAAATATGCCAAACAACCCTTCTCGACCATATGCTGAGCCTTCATATATGAAATAACTCTACCGGAAGAATGAATAGGAGTCCCTCTCAACTCCAAACGAGGTACTCCTGGCAAGGCCAAGGTCACTGTCTTGGCATGACAGTCCAGAATAGCATGGTAGGGAGATAGCCAATCCATCCCCAAAATAACATCGAAGTCAACCATATCAAGAAGCAAGAGATCTACCTGAGTCTCCAGACCACCAATAACCACTATGCATGAACGGTAGACTCGATCTACCATAATAGAATCACCCACCGGTGTAGATACATATACAGAAGTACTCAGGGAATCATGGGGCATGCTCAGATAAGGGGCAAAATATGAAGACATATAGGAGAATGTAGACCCTGATCAAATAAAATCGAAGCATCTCTGCAGAAAACTGAAACCATACCTGTGATGACTGCATCAGAGGCCTGAGCCTCAGGCCTGGTAGGAATATCATAACATTGGGGCAGAGCCCCTCCAACTTGAACATCTCCGGGTCGACCGACTGTGGGCTGACCTTTGCCCCTCATAGCCTGACCTCCAACTCTAACTGTCTGACCTCCACCTCTGGAACCTCGACCTCCACCCCTAGATAGCTGAGGGGGTGGGGGTGCACCTAGTGCAAGAACCATAGCACGGGAACTCGAATGCTGAGAACTACCAGAAGCTCAGAGGTAATACCTAGCAATGTGCCCTAGAACACCACAAGAGTAACAATACCTCTGCTGCTGAGACTGATGGCCCTGAAACTGTCCCTGTCGACCAGAATAACCACCCTGGAAGCCCTGAAGCGGCGGTGCACTGATAGGAACTGGTGGTGCACTGAGAGGAGCTGGTGGAGCACTGCGGGATACCTGAAGTGCCGACTGGAATGGCCTAGGAGGATGACCTCTGCCAAAATAATCCCTGCCTCCAGATGAGGCACCACTGAATCGGCAAAAATGACGAGGCCTCTTGTCAGACCCCTGACCACTGCTCTGAGACAAGACCATCTCAATACGCCTGGCCACATTGGCCGCCTCCTAGAACGAAATATCAGTACCTGACTCTCTGGCCAACTGGAGTCTAATGGGCTGAGCTATCCCCTCAATAAACCTCCTCACCCTCTCTCGATCCGTGGGAAGTACCATCATAGCATGTCGGGCGAGAGTGATAAACCTGGTCTCATACTGTGTAACAGTCACAGATCCCTGTTGGAGACGCTCAAACAGCCTCTGAAGATCCTCCGTCTGAGTAACTGGTAGAAACTTCTCCAAGAAAAACTCGAAGAACTGAGCCTAAGACAACGGCAAAGATTCAACTGGCCTGGTCAAGAAAAAATCCCTCCACCAAGTCTTGGCGGTAGTAGAAAGACGGAATGTGGCAAAATCAACTCCATTGGACTCTACGATGCCCATGTTACGAAGGACCTCGTAGCAACTGTCCAAGTAATCCTAGGGATCCTCTGATGGTGCTTTAGTAAATGTAGTAGGAAATAGCTTGGTGAACCGATCCAATCTCCACAAAGCATCGGCAGACATGGCTGCCCACTCAACTGCCTGTGCCACAAAACCCGGCTGAGCTGCTCCAGCTGCCTGAGGTGCTGGAGTCTGGAACTGAGAAGCTAGCTTCTATGGTGTGCGGGTAGCGGGAGTCTGGGTCCCTCCCCCAGCCTGAGAGACGGCTGGTGCAGTAGGAAAAAGACCGGCCTGAGCCACACCCTCCATAAGGCCCACTAAGCGGACCAGAGCGTCCTGAAGAACCGGGGTGGCAATGAACCCCTATGGGACCTGAGCTGGTCCGACTCCAACTGTCCAAGTGAGAATCTCCTCAGCAACCTCTACCTGAGGATCCTCTACTTGGGCTGCTACTTTGGGCTGAACCCTGGCTCTGCCTCGGCCTCTAGCACGGCCTCGACCTCTAGTAGGAGCTGCAACGGGAGGATCAGGCTGCTGATCGGTAGATGAGGAAGCACACGTTCTCTCCATCTGCGAGAGAATAGAATAGAAACTCTGTTAGCATTTAGAACTCAAATCGCACGACAGAGAAGAAAAGATGTGAAGTTATTCCTAACTTTGCAGCCTCTAGGGGATAAATACAAATGTCTTCGTACCGATCCCATAGACTCTACCGAGTTTGTCCGTGAATTGTGAGACCTAAGCAACCTAGTGCTCTTATACCAACTTTTCACGACCTGAAATCCCACCTTCAGGCCGTGACGGCGTCTAACATTGAACCCGCTAGACAAGCCAACATTTCGATTATTACATTTATTTCTTTATTGTAGACAATTGAAATAACAGTGGTAAACTAGAACAATTATAATTTGAAATGCGGAAGATAAGAAATTCAACAACTTAAATAACAAATCTTATGAAATTTCCTTAAATACACCCCCAGAACCGGTATCACAATCCACAGACTGTCTAAGAATACTAAAAACAAAGTCTGAATAAGCAATACAATTGTCTCAGAAATACAAGAGAAGACAGAAAGAGAAGGAATAAGATAGGAGGTGACGCCAAGGCCCGCGGACGCCTGCAGGACTACCTCATTGTCGCTTGTGGTCTGAAGGATACTCCCTCGATCACTGTCCACCGGGTCCGGTACCGTAATCTGCACAACATAAAGAAGTGTAGGTGTAGCATCATTACAACTGACCCAATGTACTGAGTAAGTGCCGAGCCTAACCTCGGGGAAGTAGTGACGAGGCTAGGACACGACAAACAATAAATACATGTGCAATTCAATAATACATAATAGAAATGACGACAGGAAATAAACAGTTAAGTGTAAAAAACTGGGGGAGAACATGTTGGGGACAAGGGGAATACAAATACTAAATCACAGAACGAAGCAACATTCTAAGTAGCATCAATAGCAACAGGAAGTAAACACATAGAGCAAACAAGTGCACGGCATCACCCTTCGTGCTTTACTCTCATCCTCACCAAAACAAGTGCACGACATCACCCTTCGTGCTTTACTCTCATCCTCACCAAAACAAGTGCACGGAATCATCCTTCGTGCTTTACTCTCATCTTCACCAAAACAAGTGCACGACATCACCCATCGTGCTCTACTCTCATCCTCACCAAAACAAGTACACGGCATCACCCTTCGTGCTTTTACTCTCATCCTCACAATGCAATGAATAAATGAAATGGCACGGCATTAACCTTCATGCTTTTAAATTTAAAAATCATGGAACGGCATCACCCTTCGTGCTTTTACTCTCATCCTCACAATGCAATGAATAAATGAAATGGCACGGCATTAACCTTCATGCTTTTAAATTTAAAAATCATGGAACGGCATCACCCTTCGTGCTTTACACTCTTCCTCACCCAAAAAATATCAAGAACAACAATTTGGCAAGGAAAAACCACGATACAAACCATAAATCACAACATCCCGGCAAGGGAACAATAATAGAATATCACCGTCCCGGCAAGGGACACAACTATAACCAATCTCACTGAATATACCACATAACCAAATGATCCTCAACCGAACAACTAATCAACAGGGTCCACCACCAAATATTTCCAACAAAAAATTAATCTCCAAACGAAATCTACTTCATAACACAGTGAATATCGAAGAAAAGCACATATATCATAAGAAATGACTCACGGTCATGCTTGAAAACAATGTATAGGTACTCTTCACCTCACCTATACATTGAACATGATAATAACACGTAGAACATATGACTCAACACCTATTCCCTCAAGCTAAGGTTAGGCCAAACACTTACCTCGGCTCCAAGAATCCAAATCAAGCCTCTAGCACCGCCTTTCCTTTAGAACTCGACTCCAAAACAATCGTATCTAGACATAATTGACTCAATAACATCAATAAATGCTAAACAATTTAATTTCAATGACTATTTATAGATTTCCCAACATTCTTCCAAAAATTCCAAAAATCGACCCGGGGCACGCTTGGTCGGAACACGAGGTTCGGACCAAAACCCGATCACCCATTCACCCACGAGCCCGAATATATAATTTTTTTTGAAATCCGACCCCAAAACTAGGTCAAATTCCCAAATAATCAAAAAGCTCTAACTCTACCCAAAACCCCAATTTCTACCCTTTAATTCCATGATTTTAGGCCTAGAATCTAATAATTATTGATGAAAATGGAAGAAACTGAAGTTAAGATTACTTACCTATGAAGCTATGGTGTAAAAGCTCTTCAAAATCGCCTATGGGGTGTGGGGAAGAAGGAGGGTTGTGAAAATTGGTAGAAAATCCCGTAAGTGTTCTTCTTTTGGGCATTTAAATAATTGGGTGATTTTTTGGTCTATGCGATCGCGAAACTAAGGGTGAGATTGCATCGTGTAATGGGACTTAAGATTCACGATCACGGAGCTATAGGTGCGATCGCAGAGTGTATCTACCAGCCCCCTCCCCCAGCTCTACACCCATGTGCGGTCGCAGACCCCCCTATGCGATCGCACAGTGTACCTGACTCCTCCCCTTTTCAAAGCTATGTGATCGCATCTATACCTATGCGATCGCATAGAGCAACACACCAGACACCAGCAATTTCATTTTACACAAGAAATTTTCCTAAGTTTTTCACCCCGACACCTACCCGAAACTCACCCGAGCCCTCGGGGCTCAAAACCAAATATACACACAACCTCAAAAACATACCACAGACTTATTCAAGTAATCAAAACACCAAATAACATCATAAATATCTAATTAAACCTCAAAATCAATGAAATTCCTTTAAACTTCCAAAACATCAAAATTTTCCATTTTCGATCCGAATCAGGTCAAACTAAGTTCGTTTCCCACCAAATTTCACAGATAACACGTATAAGACATATTAAGCCTGTTTCGTGCTCCGGAACCATAATACGGGCCCGATATCACTGGTTTCACATCAAATCTCATTTTAGAAAATCTTTATATTTTTCAGAAAATAATTTTCTTTAAAAAATTCATTTCTCGGACGCGGGACCTCGGAATTCGATTCCGGACATACGCCCAAGTCCCATATTTTTCCTATGGACCCTCCGGGACCGTCAAATCATGGGTCCGGGTCCGTTTACAAAAAAATGTTGACCAAAGTCAACTTTATTCAAATAATTATTATAAAATCATCATTTTATCAATTTTCCACATAATAGCTTCCCGACTACGCGCCCGGGCTGCGCACGTACATCAAGGTGAGATAAAAGGAGGCTTTCACGGCCTCAGAACACAGATTTAGCTAAAATTACACGGGATGACCTTTTGGGTCATAACACCTTGCATTTTGGTTGCGGATTCTTTAATTGCCTTGCAGCATTTGTATGGCCGGTGGTATGGAAGTGCAGACTTGTTACCTGGTGCGTGAGGTCGTGGGAGTGTATTCCACGGGAAGGTGGTATAAGGGTGACATGTAGTCACTTGACTGATTGAAGATTTAAACCAAGTATGAATAATGTGGTAAGATTTCGTATTTGAGAATTTATGCCTAGATGGCGCTCGGTCCATTTGGTTGTGGATTGTGGAATTTTGTCCCGGATATGATGGTTATTCTCGTGTATGATTAGAAGAAGTGGGTTATTGTGGACCCAGGTATGGCTATTATCCTAGTTCGGTGCGATCAGAATCGGCTTGAGGTTTGTGGATGAATTTAAATGTGAACGTGGGCTCTATATCATGCAATATATGTTCATTTCAGCATAGCGCTCCTCATGGAGGAGTATTCGGATGACGTATGTTGTTTCGTTGTCGGCTATTTCGTGTAAGGTTATACTATGCCGTGTGAGTCGTGTAACGACTTGATAAATTTCTTATGTGTTGAGGTTTCGTGTAGCGATGGGGTTATTTGAGCAGGATGGCTCTTGAGATTCAGATTTTATATCGCACCTCAGTGGTGCTTGAGTTTTGTAGCATATGGCGCTATATGTCTCCCCAGTATTGGTATTATGCACTTGGTGCGCTTGCGACCACTTTTGTAGTAATGAGAAATTTAGCTCAATGTGTACCTCCTTATGTGAATTTTATGTGTGGATCGGGTGGCACGCCGCCACATGTATGTTATTTAGATTGGGTTGCATGCCGCAATAGTGTGATAACAAGCACAATTTTTATATTCTATTCTTTTGTGTGTTTTGTTTCCCCTTTTCTGAGAAAAATTCATATTGGTCACGTTGGTTGAGTAGTTCCTTCCAGAGTTCATTTTCCGTATGTATCACATTCGAGTTTATAGTTTGTTGGCGTTGTGGCATCATGTGAGGTCATGTCTGGGGTGGCTTATTGCTTGAGCAGCTTGCACTGGGTGAGACGAGATTATTGGATCTAGGATCTACCATTATTTGGTTCAGATTGAGGTAATGATTCTTGTCAGGAGTATAGACTCAATGATTTGTTGACTTGGCAGTTGGTTATGGATCTCTACGCATCTTTTCTACCGTGGCTGTATTGCAAGAGTTAGAGCAAGACCTATATGTATATGTCATGGGGCATTGTGAGAATCAGATTCGGGGAAATGTCAGCTATTATGATCAGAGAATGTCATTAAGGGCATATGAATGATGTGGTTCATGGTGTGAATTCAGCAAGCGTGTGCAGTCATGTTCTGGTACAGCGTGTGGTGATTGTTACGCCATTCATATGTTGGAAGCGGGCATGGCAGAGGATTCCGGATATTGGGACTGGGCTCTGAGGCTTATTTGCCTAAATGGAAGAGGATATCTTCAGATTTGATTGAGCTAATGCGCTCAACTGAGTTGTAGTAGCACGGGCAGGTGCACAAGGTGTTTAGCAGTGATTTCAGGCAACTCCAGCGCAGTTTTTAGCATGTTCGAGGACAAACATATGTTTAAGTGTGAGAGAATGTAACGACCCGATCGGTCGTCTTGAGCTCTAGCGCGTCGTTCGGCAGTTTGAGGGCATGAGTAGCTTCACTGCAGGTATTATGACTTGTTCATAGGGTCGAAATTTAATTCCGGGAGTGTTGGAGTCGAATTGTAAAGCGAATTCTCGTTTCAGAAGCTTTAAGTTGGAAGAATCGACTAAGGTTGGATCTTTGAGTAAACGACCTCGGAATCGGGATTTGAAACTTCCGGCAGGTTCGTATGATGATTTCGGACTGGGTCGTATGTTCGAATCGGGTTTTGGATGACCCGGGAGCGTTTCGGCGTCTATTGGAAAAGTTGGCATTTTGGAAGAAAATTCATAAATTTGGGTCAAAGTGCATTTGAGTGTTGTCCGTTTGGGATTCTGAGTCAGTGAATAGCTCCATATGGTGATTATGGTATTGGGAGTGCGATCGAAAGTAAATTTGGAGGTACGTAGGTCATTTTGGAGTCATTTGGCTAAAGTTAGAAATTCGAAGGTTTTTGAGAAGTTGGATCGGAAGAGGACCTTTTGATATCGGGGTCAGATTCCGATTTCGGAAGTTGGACATTTCGATATCGGGGTCGGATTCTGATTCCGGAAGTTGGAGTAGGTCCGTAATGTTGAATATGACTTGTGTGCAAAACTTGAGATCAATCGAACGTGATTTGATAGGTTTCAGCATCGAATGAAGAAGTTGGAAGTTCTAAAGTTCATTAAGCTTGAATTTGAGTGTGATTCATGGTTTCGACATTGTTTGATGTGATTTGAGGCCTCGAGTAGGTCTGTGTTATGTTATGGGATTGGTTTGTGTGATTGGACAGGGTCTCGGGGACCCCGGGGGGATTTCGGGTGGTTAACAGATCAAAATTTGGAGTTGAGAAAGGCTGAGGTTGCTGTCTTCTGGTGTAACCGCACCTACGAGGTCTTGTCCGCAGGTGCGGAGCCGCATAAGCGGCCATAGAGCCGCAGAAGCGAAAGTGGCGGAGCTAGCTGGGACCACAGATGCGGTCATTTTTCCGTAGATGCGGGACCGCACCTGCGAAAGAAGAGGCGCAGAAGTGGAGCGAGGGGCCTGGTGGGAGACCGTAGAAGCGGTAGTTAGGGCCGCACCTGCGGAACCGCAGAAGCGGTCAAGTCACCGTAGGTGCGGAAAGGCTGGAGGTAGTGAGGTTCTTAAAAATTGAGGTTTTGGGTCATTTGCACTTCATTCCTTCCATGGGAGGCGATTTTGGAGCAATCTTGGAGTGTCATTTTCAACATCTTCTATAGGGTAAGTGATTTCTTCTCATTTTGAGTTAAATACTTGGATTTTTGTATGGATTAGACATGAAAATTTGTGGAAATTATGGGTTTTGGGTAGAAGACTTAGAAATTTATATTTTGAATTTTTGGCCACGAATTTGGGCATGAACTTGGAAATAAATTATATAGGTGAGTTCGTGAGGTTATGGGTAAAGTTTATCTTCGAGAAATTTCGGAATCCGGGCACGTGGGCCCGAGGGTGATTTTACCAACTTTTTGTTCGGGGTTAGGAATTGTTGTAAATTGGATTATAATGAGTAATTGAGTATATATTAATGGATTTGCATCACTATTGGCTTGTTTGGGAGCGTTGTGCATTGATTTGAATCATCGGAAGGGCGTGGAATGCCGGTTATGGAACTTTGGAGCGAGGTAAGTCTCCTTTCTAACCTTGTAAGAGGGAAGTAACACCATAGGTGGACTAAATGTTATGTACTTCTCTTTGTGGGGGCTACGTACGCACGAGATGACGAGAGTCCATACATGGCTACTAGCTATGCCTATGTCCGGGTAGTTTTAGGCTTACATCATGCTTTGTTGATATTGTTATTGATTTATGTTTATTGTTTGCCTTGAGAGGGAGCGGATTGGGTTCACTTATTAAATGTTTTTAAAAGGAGTTAAATTTAGGAATTTAAAGATTTAAAAGGTTTTCGTCTGAACTTCGTAATTTCGAAAGGAATTGAGGAATACTATAATAGCTTAAGAAATCTATGTGTAACCGCGTCGCATGTATGTTTCACGAGCAGGGTATTTCCTTCTACTACTCTTATGGGATCGGGCCATTCGCCTCGGCAAGATTTATGTACCACACTCTCATGGGGGCGGGCCTTTCGCCTCGGGAGGTTAATGGATGCATCTATGGTTTGCGCCATTCGACCCTTTGGCAGTGCACCATTAACTTTTATGTTGGATCGGACTGTACGCCTCGACATTTTCTATATATATATATATATATATATATTATCCTCATGGAATCGTGCGTAATATTTGGCTAGAAGCCAGTGTATCTAAGGGTTTTTGCCTTAATTGATTTATCACAACCTCTCGATGAAATTCACTATGTCTATGTATATGCTCCGATCACGGAGGGAACTTGCTAGTTGAGAGCCGAGTAAATTGAAAAGAAGAGAATTGGACAACGTAAATTATACTTGTTTGTTTCAGATATTTACTCTGTTTCATATTTATTCATTTCTTTATTGTACCTGATATTATTGGACCACTAGTAAGTATCGGAGTCGACCTCTCGTCACTACCTCTTTGAGGTTAGGCGGCATACTTACTGGGTATACGTTGTTTTTGTATTCATACTACACTTGCTGTGCATTTTGTTGCATAGGAATATATATGTCTAGTGGCCCAGTCGGCGCAGCGGCATGGGCGACACGGAGACTTAGGTGAGCTGCACCTCTCGAGACGACCGCAGCCAGCAGAGTCTCCTTCAGAGTATTGTATTGTACTTCCTCTACTGTCCAATTGTATCCCGGACAGATTATTGTGTTACATCTTTCTAGAAATTGCTCATGCACTTGTGACACCGGGTTCTGGGATGACTATGGGATTTATTCATTATTTAAATTTGTTAAAGACAATTTGTTACTCAGTGGAAGTCCATTTTTTTTGCTATCTAATGTAATGAAAAGAAATAATTTCAAAAATATTAAAATGAGGATTTAATTAACTATTTAGTGTTGGCTTGCCTGACAACGATGTCCGGCGCTATCACGACCTTTAATAAATTTTGGGTCGTGATAGAAAAACTTTGTCGAAAACATAGAAAACAACTTTTTTTTTTGCACAAAAACAGCAAATCCGAAAGTTGAGTTCGTCGGTGTCGAGATCACCGGTTGGAGGTTTCCGTTTGAGGTACTGGTTCCTATTCCCTGTCCAATTTATTTTTAGACAAAGAATGTGCCTTTGGTAGCTTCATTAAGGTATAATCTTTTATCTTGTTTGCTTTGTCCGTTTATTGTTCCATTTAGATGATATGTGTTGATATGTCTCTTGCTTGGGTCTATTATTATATTTTTGAGCACATAATTTTTCTTAGTTGTTAATTCTTATCGTTAAGTTTATTGGTCTTGTTGTTAAGTGAGAATCTAAAAGGAAAATTTGAGAAAAAATTAAACTTGAAAAAATGAGGATAAGTGATGATAACAGTAAGGCATTTGGTCTTGAGGTTTGGTAGTGTAAAAGTTATTTTCTTTAGCAAATATTTAATCAAGTTTAGTTAGTTCCTATCGCTAGTTTTATCATTTGGTCGAATTAATTTCTAAAATTGTCTTAAATGTTTTATAAAATTTTTATCATTCCTTCAATAATCCTCTCTTGATTTGTAATCAATACTAAATGAAATGCTTCCATAATTCTTGAGCCTTACAATAATCTTGACTTAGGAAATAAATAAATCAAAAATCGCTACTATGCTTTAGGCGCGTTGTAATAAATCTATTATCATGATTGTGTACATGCTAGCGTGACATAATTGTGTTTCCAAGAAAAAACAAGGTATGCGTTTGTACAACTTTGGTAAAACAATCTTAATAAATATACAAATATGCATCTCGAATCTAAAAGAGACAAAATAATTAAATATTTTTAAATACGATATTAGCCCATGTGTTCATACCCGAACCTTGGATTGATATGCTTAAGTAATAAAAGGATCATGTGCGCATTCCGCGTCTCGATGCCTTTAAATTTAAAATAATTAAGTTATAGTCATGTGTACATTCCGTACCTTGGTTTAACATTTAATTTCAAAGAAGTACCTTGTGTGCGTACCGCATCTTGGTGAACATAATTAATAAAGTATAATAATTAATCAAGCGGTAATAAATAAGCCACAATCAATAAAATACAAGAATAGCTACAAATTGATTTAAACCTTACATTAGTCAATAAAGCGCCCACGCTAGAACTACGGGACTCGAGGGATGCCTTACACCTTCCCCTCGGTCAACAGAATTCCTTACTCAGTCTTCTGTTTTCAGACCATAAATTAGGAGTCAAATCTTCCTTTTGATAAGGGATTTAATAAAAGGTGACTTGGAACACCAAAACTCAATTCCAAGTAGCGACTCTAAATAATAAATAATCCCTTTTTCAAAATGTCACTTCAATTGAAAAAACTCATCTAACTCAACCACATAATAGGGGTATGTGGGAAAAAAGGGGTGTGACAGTTGGCGATGTCGGGATTGCCGAGGATCCAGTGGAGAGGTTCTCTAGATTATGTTTCCAGCAGGGTGATTTCTTATCTGAAGGTCCAATGGATGGTTGGGAAGGGGTTTCTATCATATTTGGTCTTTGTGAGGGATGTTGGTGCTGATACTCTTATTATTTATTATGTTCCAGTAGTACGAGACTTTTCTGGTGTGTTTCATACAGACTTGTGGGGCATGCCACCTGACAGGGATATTGATTTTGGTATTCACTTGGTGCCGGACACCCAACCCATTTCTATTCCTCCGTATCATATGGCACCATCAGAGTTGAAGGAATTAAAAGAGCAGCTTCAGGAGCTCCTTAATAAGGGGTTTATTCGGTCTAGTGTGTCACCTTGCGGTGCACCGGTTCTGTTTGTGAAGAAGAAGGATGGTACTATGCGGATGTGCATCGACTATAGGTAGTAGAAAAAATTTACAATCAAGAAAAATTATCCCTTTTCGCGCATTGATGATTTATTTGACCAACTTCAGGGAGCTAGAGTGTTCTCTAAGATTGATTTGAGGTCTGGGTATCACCAGTTAGAGATCCAGGACTCGGATATTGTGAATACGACATTCAGGACCCGCTATGGTCACTTTGAGTTCCTTGTGATGTCATTTGGGCTGACCAACGCCCCAACAACATTCATGTATCTGATGAACAATGTATTTTAGCCATATCTTGATTCGTTTTTCATAGTATTTATTGATGATATCATGGTGTACTCGCATAGCCAAGAGAAGCATGCACAACATATGAGGATTGTACTACAGAGTTTGAGAGAGGAGAAGTTTTATTCCAAGTTCTCCAAGTGTGAGTTTTGGCTTAGTTCAGTGGCGTTGTTGGGGCACGTGGTGTCCAATGAGGGGATTGAGGTGGATCCAAAGAAGATAGAGGCAATTTAGAGTTGGCCCAGACCGTCTTTAGCTACCGAGGTTCAGAGTTTTCTTAGCTTGGATGGATATTATAGTCGTTTCGTGGAGGGTTTCTCATCCATTGCAGCGCCTATGACCAGGTTGACCCAGAAGGTGTTCCATTAATGTGGTCAGATGAGTGTGAGGAGAGCTTTCAGAAGTTTAAGACTGCCTTGTCCACAACTCCAGTTCTAGTTTTTCCTTCAGCATCGGGTTCTTATGTAGTGTATTATGATGCCTTTCGGATTGGTATTGGGTGTGTCTTGATGCAGGAGGGTAGAGTGATTACTTATGCTTCGCGCCAGTTCAATCCCCATGAGAAGAACTACCATGTTCATGAGTTGGAATTGGCACCCACGGTTCATGCATTGAATATTTGGAGGCATTATCTCTACGGTATGTCTTGTGAGATATTTATGGATCATCGGAATCTCCAGCACTTGTTCAAACAAACTGATCGAAATTTGAGGCAGCGGAGATGGTTGGAGCTTCTAAGGGACTATGATATTACCATTTTGTATCATCATGGGAAGCCAATGTGGTGGCCGATGCCTTGAGTAGAAAGGCGGTGAGTATAGGCAGCCTTGCATTTATTCCAGTAAGTGGGAGACTACTTGCATCAGATGTTCAGACCTTGGCTAATCGGGCCATGAGATTAGATGTTCCGGAGCCGGTTCAGGTTCTAGCTTGTGTGGTTTCTTGGTCTTCCTTATATGATCGCATCAGAGAGCGTTAGTATGATGATCGCCATTTGCTTGTCCTTAAGGACACGGTCCAGCACGGCGATTCCAAAGAATTTACTATTGGGTATGATAGGGTGTTGCGGATGCAGGGTCGGATTTGTATGGCCAATGTGCATGGGCTACGTGATTTGATTATTGAGGAGGCCCACAGTTCGCGGTATTCCATTCATCTGGGTGTGTCAAAGATGTATCAGGACTTGAGACAACACTATTGGTGGAGGAGGATGAAGTACGAGCACCAAAGACCGGACGGATTGCTTCAGAGGCTTGAGATTTTGAAGTGGAAATTGGAGCGTATCACCGTGGACTTTGATCGGTTCCAAACCTACACCATTATAGAGTAGCGAGGATGGTCGATGCAGTTTTATCCAACAAGGCCAGGATCGATTAGGGAGTTAATTGGTTTGGAGTTAGGTATCTATCTAAATCTAGATGCATATGTTGTTCCTAATTGCACTTCCAAACATAATTGTGATGATTATACTTATACTTCTATTACTATTGTATGCTAAGACTAAAGCTAAGTACAATATTTTTTGTGATAGTTTTCAAGTGTTTAAAAGGACTAGGGTAGTGACTTTCGCCTAGGTGGATACTTAACGGGTATCGAGAATCTAGGGAAAGCTTGTTTTGATTAGGTTCGTGATATAACAATCACACACAAGTACTCTCTCTACACCTCTCGGTAGTTTGAGTGACTTTGCCCAATTTGGCTTTCTCAAGTCCAAATGGGTGCTCATGCAATACAAGTGATATTAGCTCAAGTCGGGTATTACTATCTCTAGCCCTTTAATTGGGGCTATCAATCTCTTGCGTTCACCCCAATTCCTTGTTGGCCTAATTTTCCTAGACTTAGTCCCTTTTTTTCAAGAAGAGCCTAAGTCATAAAGGCATGAATCAGTGTTTGCAACCACTAATTCTACAATTCTAGCATGGATTAGGCTAAATATCACTAACCCATAGATAATTAAGCCCTATAATTCAAGACCCATTAAATACCCACACTAGGGTTGGGTCACAACCCTAGCTATGGGGTTTAGCTACTCATAATAACAATAGAAATGAAAGTTAAAGATGAAATACAATCCATAATATTAAAGTAAAAGATTAAAATCTAAAGTTTGAAGGTAAATCTTGTACAAAATTTCCCAAAAAGGGAAAACCAGACATTTCACATGCTTAGCAAAACTAAACTTAACCTAAAATTGAAAAAAAAGGTCTATTTATACTACGCTGAAATTTCCGAAAAAAATACCCCTACAGAGGGTTTCGCGGCCGCGTAGTTCTGACCGCGGTTGCACTCTTGCTTTCGCGGTGGCGTAATATTGAGCACGACCCGTGTTCCTTCACATCTGAGACTGGGACGAACCTTGTTTAGTGGAACGCGTACTTTCCACCGCGTCCGCGTGAGTGATTTTCGCGGCTTCGTATTTTTTATGCAAACCGACCTCTTCATTTTTGCACAACTTGCAAGGTCTCTGAACTTGAGAAAACGCGGTCCGCGAAATTCCAATCGCGGTTGCGCTAGTAATTTCGCGACCACTATTTTCTGCCGCTGTCCGCGACCATGTCTGTACCCAAAAATCACTTCTATAAATCTCCAACTCGCGGTTCCCGAGTTAATGGCTGCCTCAGCGTTAACACGTACGCGGACGCACTTTTATGTCGCGGTTCGCATACTATACTCTTGACCCTGTCTTAGTTTTTTTGTTCAAGTTTGACTTCTTTATGAGTTGATTAAGGGTCCTTTGGCTCATTTTGAACAAACCCTGCAAGTAAGAATATTAGGTTAGTTTCTGGAAATACCAATTTTGGCCCAAACATAAGTAAAAGAGAGAAAATAACATGCTAAAATCCCTACTTATCAACTCACCCAAACTTAAGCTTTTGCTTGTCCTCAAGAAAATAAGGTAATTCCCACCTCCACAAGAAAAAGAAAAAGATATTTCAGTTGTTCTAAGGTAACTTCATCAAGCATCAATTGGAACTAACAATTACCATCAACACAAATGCATTATCAACAACATCATGTTATGATCTTTTGAGTTCTATAGTTCTAACGTGACACAAGAGCATCAAGAGTTGACTCAATTCATCAAGGAAGCTCGCTCTCTCACGTTAGTTAATGTGGAAGAAGGGCCTAAGAATTCATACCTGATGTGTGAAGGTAAAGGCTTCAACTCCAATGTTAGTGGCTCCTCGAGTGAGGGCCTTGTTGGTGGAGTCTTCCGATTTTCTAAATCCAAGGAAAGTTTGCAGGGCCCATATGCATAGGATGCCATTTCTTGAAAAGCATTTGCGAATTCTACCAAGCTTTCCTTCTCCTCATACTCATCATTTAACAACACAACTTCTAAAGGGTCCTCCACATTGATCATAGCACTCATGTCATCAACAATCACCTCTGTTACAATATCCACAAAAGAACAAACTTCTTTGCTATTAGGTTGCCTCATTGACTTGCACACGTGGAATATAACTTTTTCATCGCCCACCCGAAAGGTGAGCTCCCCAGCTTCCACATCAACCAATGCCTTCCCTATTGCTGGGAAAGGTCTCCCCAATATGATCGGCACCTCATAGTCAACTTCTCAATCGAGAATCACAAAGTCTGCGGGAAGAATGAACTTGTCGATATGAACTAGAATATAATCAATAATTCCCAACGGCCTCTCCATAGTCCGATATGCCATTTGCAATCTCACGGAAGTAGCTCTCGTTTTCCCAATACCCAATGTTTTGAACACCGAATATGGCATCAAATTAATACTTGCTCCCAAATCACACAAGACTTTTGCGAAATTGGCACTACTAATGGTGCATGGAATTGTAAAGGCGCTGGGATCTTCTAGCTTTGGAGCCATGGAATGCACAATGGCACTCACTTGATGAGTCATTTTGATGGTCTCACAATTCATAGATCTCTTCTTTGTTACCAAGTCCTTCATGAACTTGGCATATCCCGGCATTTTCTCTAGAGCTTCCACCAAGGGCACATTGATGGACAAACTATTCATCGTCTCAATAAACTTCTTGAATTAGTTTTCATTATTTTGTTTTGCAAGACTTTGAGGATACGGTGGAGGAGGCCTTGGAAAATGGGCCTTGACTTTGGAAACTACCATTTCTGTTATGTCTATCACGTGTTCCCTAGATGAGTTCACATTATTTTTGAGTCTCCTCCACGCTGTCATCAATATATATCCTCACTTCATCATTCACATTCTCATAATTGGCTTGAATCTCATCATCTTCTTGCAACACAACATCATCACACACAATCTTCTTTGGATTAGAGGTACTTGCATCTCCACCTCTACCGCTTCTTATGGTCACTGCCATAGCATGGCCTGTATTGTTCCCACCCTTCGGGTTTACTACCGTATCACTTGGTAGTTCCACCTTAGGATGAGTACTCAATGCTTGAGAAATTTGACCCATTTGTACTTCCAAGTTGCGGATAGAAGTAGTGTGGGAGGCTATTTGGACGTCGGAGTTGGCATTCCTTTCCATCATTTGTTTGAACATACTCTCTATCCGTCACATCTCATTGTTTGAAGAACTTTTCCCTTGAGACAGATATGGAGGTAGATTGTTGGGTTGTTGATACTTTGGGGGCCTTTGAAAGCCCGACCCCCAGTTTCCTTGATTATTATTATTCTAACCCCCTTGGTTTCCATTGCCTCCCCAATTTTTATTGTTGTTGCCACCCCAATTACCTTGGTATTTCCTTGATTCCCCCAGTTTTGGTTGTTGTTCCCCCAATTATTCGGATTGTTGTTTTTTTCACTATTCCAATTCCCCTGGCCTTGGTTGCCCCAGTTTTGGTTGTTCCCTTGTGACCTCCATTGTTGATTTGGAGAATTGCTCCGTTGACCTTGGTAGTTATTGGCATATAAAACTTCCTCACTTTGATCAACATAAGAATCTTCTTGATTGTAACCACTGGCCACTTTGCTCATATTGATCTTGATTGTTTTGCACTTGTTGACCATGTTGTTTCCTCTTGTTAACCATTAGATTCACCCCTTGCATGGTGTTTACTTGCTTTGGCCCCTGAACTTGTTGAAGCTGAGACTTTGCTAACTGATTCATAGTAGTTGTCAATTTTTCTATGGCTTGTCCGTGATCATGAAGTTCCTTGTGAAGGTGGATGACATTAGGGTCACCTTGAGGAACATTTTCCCGACTTTGCCAAGCTGAGGAGGTATCAGCCATCTCATCTAATATGTCAAATGCATTGGCATAAGGCACTTTCATGAAATTTCCCCCTGCTAGCTGATTCACCACGCACTGGTTGGTTGTGTTGATTATCCTATAAAATGTTTGCTGGATCATTGCTTCGGTCATATTATTGTTGGGGCATTCTTTTACCATTGTCCGGTACCGCTCCCAGATTTCATGTAAGGGTTCATTTGGCTCTTGTTTAAAGGCCAAGATCTCATCCCGTAATACTGCTATATGACCCAGAGAGAAATACTTTTCTATGAAATTATCAGCCAACTCATCCTAAGTGGTGATGGAATGGTTGGGTAGCCTCTCGAGCTAATCCAAATCTTTCCCTCTAAGTGAAAATGAGAAAAGTCTCAATCTCAGAGCGTCCTCAAATACATTCGTCTGCTTGCTCCCCCAGCATGAGTCTACAAAACCTTTGAGATGCTTATATGCGTTCTGTTGGGGATCTCCGGTGAAGAAACCCCTTTGCTCTAATAGAGTTATCATGACATTAGTTATTTGAAAATTGCTCGCCCGAATATGGGGTGGGACAATTGCACTTGCGTAGCCTTCATTGGGTAGCAACCGGTGTGCTTCCCTTGGAGGAGGTGGGGGAGGGTTTGGCACCTCTTCTTTGGACTTGAGTTTCTAGATTAACCTCATCCGCATCATTGTCTTCTACCTCCTCCCCTAGAGGAATATGTCCGAGAGAATCATTATGAGCCATTAGGTACCTAAAGCAACTGACACACAAAAGTTAGAAAAACGGAAGGAAAGAAAAACAAAACGCACAAATAGTTAGATAGATAGCTAAAACTGTGTAACTCCCCGCCAACCGTGCCAAAAATTGATCTGTTCCAAACCTACACCACTATAGAGTAGCGAGGATGGTCGATGCGGTTTTACCCAACAAGGTCGGGATCGATTTCCACGGGGATTTAATTGATTTTGAGTTAGGTATCTATCTAAATCTAGATGTGTCTGTTGTTCCTAATTGCGCTTCCAAACATGATTATGATGATTATACTTCTACTTCTATTTCTATTATATGCTAAGATTAAAGCTAAGTACAATATTTTTGGTGATAGTTTTCAAGTGTTTAAAAGGACTAGGGTAGTGACTTCCGCCTAGGTGGATACTTAACGGGTATCGATAATCTAGGGCAAGATTGTTTTGATTAGGGACGTGATATAACCATCAAACACAAGTACTCACTCTATGCCTCTCGGTAGTTTGAGTGACTTTTCCCAATTTGGATTTCTCAAGTCCAAATGGGTGCCCATGCGATACAAGTGATATTAGCTCAAGTCGGGTATTACTATCTCTAGCCCTTTAATTGGGGCTATCAATCTCTTGAATTCACCCCAATTTCTTGTTAGCCTAATTTTCCTAGACTTAGTCCCTCTTTCTCAAGACGAACATAAGTCATAAAGGCATGAATCAGTGTTTGCAACCACTAATTCTACAATTCTATCATGGATTAGGCTAAATATCACTAACCCATAAACAATTAAACCCTAAAATTCAAGATCCATTAAATATCCACACTAGGGTTGGGTCACAACCCTAGCTATGGGGTTTAGCTACTCATAATAACAGCTGAAATCAAACATAAAGATGAAATATAATCCATAATATTAAAGTAAAAGATTAATATCTAAAGTGTGAAGGTAAATCTTGTACAAAGTTGCCAAAAAATGGAAAACCAGTCGTTTCATATGCTCAACAAAACTAAACTTAAGCTAAAATTGACAAAAAGGTCTATTTATACTAAGCTAAAATTTTCCGGACAAAAATACCCTTGCAGAGGTTTCGTGGTCGCGTAGTTCTGACCGCGGCCGCACTCTTGCTTTTGCGGCCGCTTAATATTGACCGCGGTCCGCGTTTATTCACATCTGAGATTGGGATGAACCTTGTTTCGCGGACCGCGTACTTTCCACCGTGTCCGCGTAAGAGATTTTTGTGGCCGCGTATTTTTGACGCGGACCGCCCTCTTCATTTTTGCACAACTTGCAAGGTCTCTGAACCTGAGAATATGTGGTCCGCAAAATTCCAATCGCGGTCGTACCTGTAATTTCGCGACCGCCATTTTCTGTCGCTGTCCGCGTCCATGTCTGTACCCAAAAATCACTTCTCTAAATCTCCAACTCGCGGTCCGCGAGTTAATGGCCGCCTCAGCGTTAACACTTACGTGGCCGTACTTTTATGTCGCAGTCCGCGTATTATACTCTTAGCCCAGTCTTGGTTTTTTTTGTTCAAGTTTGACTCTTTTATGAGTTGATTAATGGTCCATTGGCTCATTTTGAACAAACCCTGTAAGCAAGCATATTGAGTTAGTTTATGGAAATACCCTCACGCAATTGTGGCACAAAATATAAGTAAAAGAGAGCAAATAGCAGGCTAAAATCCCTACTTATCAACTCCCCCAAACTTAAGCATTTTCTTGTCCTCAAGCAAACAAGATAATTCCCACCTCCACAAGAAAAAGAAAAGGATGTTTCAGCTTTCCTAAGGTGACTTCATCAAGCATCAATTGGAACTAACAACTACCCTCAACATAAATGCATTATCAACAACATCATGTTACTACCTTTTGAGTTCTATAGTTCTAACGTGACACAAGAGCATCAAGAGTTGACTCAATTCATCAAGGAAGCTCGCTCTCTCACGTAGGTCATTGTGGATCCCAAACTCCTCATCCTCTACTCTCCATGAGCAAATCTCACTTTTTAGAATGTAACACTGAAATCAAGGGTTGTGAAGAAGTTCGCTCATCACTCTCAAAAGAATGCCACAAGTCCGGCTCTAAGTACCATAAGCTTGCCCCTTATACAGATCGGGGCACACAGTTTACATTGCAATTTTGGATAGTAATGCAACAAGAGTTAGGCACACGGTTTGAGTTGAGTACAACATTCCACCCTTATACAGACGGACAATTCGAGCGCACTATTCAGGTATTGGAGGATATGTTACACGCTTTTGTCATAGATTTCGGGGGTTCTTGGGATCAGTTTCTGCCGCTTGCAGAGTTTCTACAACAACATCTACCAATTGAGCATTCGGGTGGCTCTGTATGAGGATTTGTATGGGAGACGGTGTCGATCTCTTATGGGAGAGAAGGTATTACTCAAATTTTCACCCATGAAGGATGTTATGAGGTTCGGGAAGAAGGTCAAGTTGAGCCCTCGGAATATTGGGCCTTTTGACATGCTTGAGAAGATTGGAGAGGTGGCTTATAGGCTTGCATTGCCACCTAGTCTATCGATTGTTCATCTAGTATTTCTTTTGAAAGTGATGAGCGCACTTCTTCACAACCCTTGATTTGAGTGTTGCATTCTAAAAAGTGAGATTTGCTCATGGAGAGTAGAGGAGGAGGAGTTTAGGATCCACAATGACCTGCGTGAAAGAGCGAGCTTCCACTGCCGCCTAGTCTATCGATTGTTCATCTAGTATTTTATGTTTCTATGCTCTGAAAGTATGTCGGTGATCTGTCTCATGTTTTAAATTTCAGCACGGTTCAACTAGATGGTGATTTGACTTATGATGTGGAGCCGATGGTCATTTTGGATCAGCAAGTTTGAAAATTGAGGTCAAAGAACATAGCTTCAGTAAATGTGCAATGGAGAGGTCAGCCAGTCAAGGAGGCTATTTGGGAGATAGAAAAGGAGATGCATAGCAGATATCCACACCTATTTGAGACTCCGGGTATGATTCTAGACTCGTTCGAGGATGAATGTTTGTTTAAGACTGTGAGAGTGTTTAAGACCTATTTGCGAAATTGGCACTAACAATGGTTCGAGATCATGTAGAGTGTTGAGACTGTGAGTCGCGTTTGCGAAGGGTCAGTTTTTGGCAGCTTGATTTTTGTGCTTCGCGATCGCGGAAACATTTTCAACGATCGTGAAGAAGAAACACCTGGGCAGAATATAAGTTTCAAAAATGAGGTTTGAGTTATATTTCAAAATTTGATTTTGGGAGCTCAGATTGAGGTGATTCTTGGAGGTATTTTCAAGGGAGTGATTGGGGTAGATGATTCTAATTCGGATTTGGTTAAATTACATGAATACATTATTGTTTTCATCATTTAATTAGTATTTTGGGTTGAAAAATTGAAGAAACTTCATAGGCTTTAATTTGAGGATTTGAAGATCGAGTTGTGATCGGATTGGAGTAATTTTTGTATGGTTGGACTCGTGATTGAATGGGTGTGCAGATTTTGTTAATTTTGTCGGATTCCGAGACGAGGGCCTAGGGTTGACCTTTTGAGTTGACTTTTTTTGCTTTTGTTAAAGAACTCCACTTTTTCTTATGGAATTGATTCCTATAGCTTGAGTTGATTTTATTGAGTTGTTTAAGGCTAGATTCGAGGCGTTCAAGGCCGATTCGCGAGGCAAGGGCTTATTGTAGTAGAGATTTGCATGACTTGAAGTAAGTAACACTTCTAAACTTAGTTATGAGGGTATGAATCTCGGGTACTGTGTAGTCACCAAACCTTGTAGCTATTCATGTGATCTATATGTGTTAGAGTAATTGAGCTGCAAATTCATGTTAGAAATCATATTACTCTATATGCTTATCTTGTTGAGACCCACTGTATTCATTTCTGCTATTGAATTATTTTCTTAGATGGCAATTTTCTACTCAGTCACGTCCATCATTGCATATCATATTTTGTCTCTGTTAATATTTATTGTCGTGTTATATATCATTGTTTGGGCGAATTGGCATGAGATTTGTGAGCCTGAGAGACTGGAGAGATTGATGATTGAGTTGTGGCCTGAGAGCCGTGTGGTGAGTGAGTTTTGTGGATCGGGCTGCACGCGCAGTAGGCATTTTAGGCTTTATTATTATGGGATTGGACTGTACGCCGCATCATGCCAGATTGGCTTATTATTAGCGCTTGGGCAGGATCCACCCTCCGGAGTCTGACATATCGGTAGTGGACGCAGTTATTGTACAGTGTTGAGTGACGAATGTGATGAGCGAGGATTGAGGCAGTCAAATTGAGTACTCCGAGAGTGTGAGTACGTGAGGTTTTCATTGTGTTTCATCATATGTGATATGCACATTGGCATGTAGATACAGAAATGTAATATTCCTCATATTAGTCATATTTGGCATATTTTATCTGTATTGAGTATATCTATATAACCTGGAAGCATGTCTACATTAATGTACTATGTACCAACAGATTATGAGTTTCTTTGAGATATTATTGACATATTTCTTGTCATTTCCGTAATGTTAAACTCTAAATTTGGATTGTATTTGTTGAGTTTGTCACTGCTTTCAGATCAAAGGTTAGTCTTGTTACTTATTGAGTACATTTATCTGTTGTACTCATACTACACTCTGCACTTCGTGTGCAGATCCAGGTACTTCCGGGCACGGAGGTTACTAGTGTTGGAGCTTATCCAGTTCGGAGACTATTGAGGTAGCTGCCTTGGCGTCCGCAGACCTTGACTCTCCTCTTTTTTCGTTTAGTTTTATTTATATTGTTCTACTTTCCTAGACAGTGTTTCAATTTAGACTATTTTATTGTATGGATGCTTATGTACTTAGTTACACACAAATTTTGAGAAATTATGTATTGAGTGGCGGTGTTTTCATTAAGTTATTATGAGATTTTATTTATTTAAACCTATTTTAGTATATTTTGAATTAAAGATGCCTGTATTTTTTAGTTGTCGGCTTGCCTACTATCATGATAGGTTCCATCACGGCACATGTGATTTTGGGTTGTGACAATCTGACAAGGAACTCCTCGAAGAGTTATTGAAAAGGGTGTCTGATAGCTACAATCAGAAGAAGAAGAAGAAAAGTTCATGAGTAAAAATCTCTGGAACTGCTAGGGCAAACAAGAAGAGAAATACCGTCTATTCTATCCCTGTAGAGACTACTCCTACAAGAGGAAGAGCTACAAGGAGTTAGAAGAAGCAGAGTGAGGCTGAACTTGAAAAATGATCACGTTATGAGTATGCCTTAAAGACCGTTCATTAGGAGTCAAGCCAAGGACCTTCAAATTATTGGGATGCAAATGATGAAGTTGAAAGATTTGAATGATCTTGTGAAAAAGCCTAATAAAGTCTTCAATTTCATCCAAATGGCATTCAAGGACGGTGGCCCAAGTTCATGTGAAGAGGCCCAATTACAAGTGGAGAGCCCAAGCACCTGAGGGTCTTTTTAATCATTATGTAGACCTTAGTATAAATAAAAAATATTAGGTCATCTTTCATTTCCAGAGACTATATTGGATATTGCTATGTATTTTTGTGAGCTTGAAGATAGACTTGTGATTGCCTTTGAACTAGCCCTAGAATTTGCAAGAGGTTTGTCTTCCTTTTGAGGATTCTATTAGTGTAGGTGTTTTTGTTGATTGTATTAGAGTGATTATGACTTAATTTTAGTTATTACTAATATCTCATCAATATTTGTGTCTTGCTTCCCTTTTTTTATTTGCTTTTCAAGTCCCATTTCTTGTTCTTGCATTTTGGTGTTATCATTTGGTATCTAGAGCCTAGGCTAAAGAATTATTCTTATAATTCCTTGGTTTTAGTTTGAAAAGAAAAAGAAAAGGAAATTCGAAATCTTTAATTCTATTTCCAGTTTACTGTTCCAACACCCATTTGACATTCTGTTGAGGTATTCAAAGATTTAAGTATCAATTGGAGATGGAAGAAGATTATCTAGCTTATTTGATTCCATCATGTACTGATTGAAGACAAAAGTTGAAGAAGATATTGGTAATCCACCATTGTCAAGCTACTGGAAGCTAAGATTTTCAAAATCCTTGAATGAAAATCCCAAGTTGTTGAATATTTGGTAACTAGATCAAGTGGATTTTATTTGTTGAAACTCAAATCGTGATTGCAACGTTGATTTGGTATAAATAAATGAAAAATCGAATTCCCTACTGTATGAATTCTTGGAGCCAAACTGTGTAGCTTAAAAGTCCACATATTTATTCTCTGTTGTTTTGGATATCAAATTGGTTTGTTGGAAAAGTCTACACCAATCAAGTTTTTATTTTTTTCTTCTTCTCAATAGCTTGACTAGATTATCTTAGTATTAGTCCATATTAACTGTTAATCTAGTTTCTTAAAGTCATTTATATATTTTTTCGTGCTAATTTCTTTGTGCTTTTCTCTTTTATTTCGTTGCGAATTTTCTTGGCTCAAGCCCAAATTTGCTTAAATTGTCCGCTCTTGTTTAAGCATCAATTCCACTTCATCCCGAAGATAGAAGGGACTTGTTGTAAAGTCTTGAGTACTAGTTTGGAGGCAACTTTGAGTTTTACCTTTTGAGTGAAAACAAGCTAAAGCGGGTGAGATTAAAAGGGAGAATTAAATTTTACAATAGTGAAACACGAGTGATTGAGTGACATACAACTTGAGTGTATACACTAAGGGAGCGACTTGGTGAAGACTTTTATCACTAACTTGTTTGTTCAATTTGTAGGAAAGTTTAATATAGGTGAAGGATCTTCCAACAACATGGAAAATATGTTTGAGGCCATGATGAAGAGATTTGATATGATTGATGGAAGGTTCACAAACATGGAGAGCAAGATGCAAGTTCAAGAGGAAAAAGTGAACTCCTAGGTGAGTGGAACTCTCCCACATCAACAAGGTGTTGGAATTAGTGCTTCTCCATCAACTCCTTCTACTCTTTTGGATCCTAATTTAATGCAACAAGGGATCCATGCTCAAGCTACTTATGTACAAAGAGGGATTCCATTCCATGAAAATCAACCCCAAAGGCAACAAAGGAGGGTCAATCCACAAAATCGCCAACCACCACAAGAAGAACACATCAATCTTGAGGAAGAAGAAGATCGTGATCAAAATGCAATGAGGCAACAAGCTTGGAAAGGTTATCGACAATCAAGATACAACCATGATGAGCATGTAAAAGGGTTGAACACCATCAAGATCACTCTTCCACCTTTCAAAGGAAGTAGTGATTTGGAAAATTACTTGGATTGGGTAATCAAGAGTGAAAGCATCTTCCAAGTTAACAATGTGTCTAATGCCATGAAGATCAAGTATGCCATCACCCAATTTGAGGGATTTTCCTCTATTTGGTGGGAATCTTACAAGAGGCAAAGGGAACAACGATTACTTGATCCTATTACTACTTTGGATGAAATGAAAGGTGTCAGGAAGAAAAGGTTTGTACCGGATTACTTTCAAGAAGACATTATTTCAAAATTCTACACTTTGAAGCAAGGTAGTAAAAGTGTTGCTGAATTCTTTGAAGAGTTTGAGAATAAAAGTTTGCGAGCTAACTTTCATGATAGAGAGTACCTTATTGTTCCAAGATTCCTTGCGAGGTTGAACAAGGAAATTCCATCTCCTATGAGGTTGCACAAGTATGATTACTTAGAGGATGCTTACCAAGTGGATTTGAGAGTTGAAACATGGCTTAAGGGGGATAAAAGTTGTAAGTACAAGAGCACTACTTCTTCATGGAGCAAGGGAAAAGAGACACGAAAATCTTCAACCCATTGGGACAAGCCTAAAGAGACTACACAAGATTTCAAAAATCAAGTTGAAAAATTCAAACCTAAGGTGGAGGCTAAGGAGGAAATAATGCTTAATACAAACCTAAGGTGGATGCTAAAGAAGATGGAGAATATCAAACGGGAGATAGTGACCATGGTGAAGATGTTGAACAGGAAAGTAAAAATGACCATGGAGAGTTTGAAGAATATGGCCCGAAGCGCTAATTGGTAGTAAAAAGACTTATGGGTGCACTTGCTAAGGAAGAACTAGATCAAAGGGAGAATCTTTTTCATGCTTGATGCAATATTATGGGAGATGTTTGCTCAATGATAATTGATAATGGAAGTTGTGCAAATGTGGCAAGTGTATCTTTGGTAGAGCAATTGAATTTGCCTACATGGAAGCGCCCTACACTATATAGACTACAATGGTTAAATGAGTGCGGGAAGCTCAAAGTGACAAAGCTAGTATTGATAAAGTTCAAGATCGAAAAGTATCATGATGAAGTTTGGTGCGATGTAGTGGCAATGCAAGCTTGTCTTTTTCTTCTAGGCCGACCTTGGCAATATGATAGAGAAGCAAAGCATGATGGAAGAACTAATAAGTACTCTCTTGTTAAAGATGGACATAAATGTACTCTTTTACCTTTGATACCATTTCAAGTGAGTCAAGATTACAAAAAAATGAGAGAATTGAGGGAAAAAGCAAAGAGTGAGCAAGAGAGAGAGAGTAAAGTGAGAAGAGAAGAGTGATACTTCAATAGAGGAAAAAAGTGAGAAGAGTGGCATTTCAAAAGAGAAAAAAAGGTGAAAAAAAGAAGGAAAATGAGGGAAAAGTTTCATTTTTACAAAATAAGACTGAGCCTAGAGGCAAAGAAAAAGTGAATTTGTTAGCTAGTCATCAATATTCTTTGAGAGAGGTAGAGGATAACCGTTCTCTTATATTTCTTATGCATAAAGATTGTTTTTGACTACAAATGAGCTAACCCCTTTTGTACCTAGTGAAGTTTCTACTCTTTTGTAAGGTTATGAAGATGTTTTTTCTGAATATCTACCAAGGGAACTACCACCTTTGGGGGTAATAGAGCATCAAATTAACTTTGTTCCGGTATCTCAACTTCCAAATCAATCTCCATATAGGAGAAATCCGGAGGCTACAAAAGAGTTGCAAAAGCAAGTTGACGGCCTTCTTGAGATGGGATTTGTAAGGGAAAGCTTGAGTTCTTGTGTCGTGCCCATGATCCAAGTGCCAAAGAAAGATGGAAGTTGGATAATGTGCGTTGATTGTAGGGATATAAATAAAATCACGGTAAAGTATCGTCACCATATACCTAGGCTTGATGATTTGCTTGATTAATTGAGTGGCTCTTTTATCTTTTCTAAAATTGAATTGAGAAGTGGTTATCACCAAATAAGAATGAAACCCGGTGATGAATGAAAACCCGTTTTTAAAACTAAATTTGGATTGTATGAATAGAGGATTATGCATTTTGGACTTTCTAATGCACCTAGCACTTTCATGAGGCTTATGAACCATGTGATGAAACCCTTTATTCGAAAGTTTGTTGTAGTCACTTGAAGAGCATGTTGAACACTTAAAACAAATTTTTGATGTTCTTATAAAGGAAAGATTGTTTGCTAATTCGAAAAAGTGTACTTTTTGTGTTGATAACGTGGTCTTTCTTGGTTTTGTTGGGAGTTCTTTGGCCCTCACCTAAGTTTATTGGGGATGCTAGGAGCTTTCATGGGTTGACTAGTTTCTATAGAAGTTTTGTTAGGAACTTTAGCATCATAGCCGAACCCTCGACCCAGGTGATTAAGAAAGATAAGACCTTTGCTTGCGGAAAAGAACAAGAGGAATCTTTTAGGGAGTTGAAAGATAAACTTAGCAGGGCACCACTTCTTAAACTTCCTAATTTTGAAAAAACTTTTGAAATTGAGTGTGATGCTAGTAGAGTAAGTATAGGAGCAATTTTAATGTAAGATCAACAACCCATAGCCTACTTTAGTGAGAAACTTAGAGCAGCGAGCTTGAACTATTATACTTATGAAAAGGAGTTGTACGTCTTAGTTAGAGCTTTATCAAATTGGAAACATTACCTTTGGCATATGGAATTTGTGGTTAAAACCGACCATGAATCTTTGAAGCACCTTAAGAGCCAAGGTACATTAAACAAGAGACATGCTAAATGGGTAGAGTTTATTGGGCAATTTCCATATGTGATTCACCTTAAGAAAGAAAAACATAATGTGGTCGTGGATGTTCTTTCTAGGAGGTTTATTTTAATGAATATTTTGACTTCTAAGTTAATAGGATTTGAGAGCTTAAGAGAACTTTATCCTAGTGATCAGGACTTTAATGAGCTTTATGTTAAAATCAAGTTGAGGCATATAAGAAACCTTATAGGTTAGATGATGCATACCTTGATAAGCAAGAGAAGGATAAGGAATAAGCCAAAGTAGAAAAACAAAAGAGGTTTCATAGTTTGATGGATTCCTATTTAGAAATGGTAGGTTGTGTGTGCCTAGGTACTCTTGCAGAAAAATGCTTGTTAGAGATGCAGATAGTGATGGTTCAATGGGATATTTTGGAGTCCCTAAGACTTTAGATATAGTTCAAGAGAAATTTTATTGGCCTAAGATGAAAGTTGACGTAGATAAAGTATGTGGTCAATAAGTCGAGTGCAAGCAAGCTAAGTCTAAGGTACGTCCTTTTGCTGTTTATACTCCATTGCATATTCCTAATGTTCCTTGGTTTTCCTAGGAATAAGAAAGGTAGAGATAATATTTTTGTGGTAGTTAATAGATTTTTTAAAAATGAAACGTTTTATACCATGTCATAAAAGTGATGATGCTACCCATGTTTTTATTTTATTTGTTGATCATGTGCTTAAGTTGCATGGATTCAAAAAATAGTTGTTAGTGATAGAGATTCCAAGTTTCTTAGTCATTTTTGGAAGGGTTTGTGGGGTAAGCTTGGCACTAAATTGTTATTTTCTACTACTTGTCACCCTCAAACCGATGGTCAAACCGAAGTTGTCAATAGGTCATTAAGAAATATGCTTAGGGACATGGTTAAATGAAAGCTTACTTCTTGGGAGGAACAATTTCCATTGATAGAATTTGCATATAATAGGACTATTCATTCATCTATTGGTATGTCTCCTTTTGAATGTGTTTATGGTTTTAATCATTTAACTCCTTTGGATATAACTCCTTTGTCTCAAGATGTTGTTGTGAGTTTAGATTCCAAGACAAGAGTCGAAGCCATGAAGAAAACTCATGAGAATGCTAGGAAACAACTTGAAAAAATGAACCAAAAAGCGGCTACCAAAGCCAACAAAGGGAGAAATAAAATGGTGTTTGAACCCAGAGAATGGGTGTGGGTGAATTTTAGGAAGGAAAAGTTCCCTTACAAGAGAAAGAACAAGTTTCTACCAAGAGGATATTGGCCGTTTTAAATTCTTGAATGAATTAATAAAAATGCTTATAAAGTTGATCTTCCTAATGATTTTCAAGTGCGTGATGTTTTCAATGTTAGTGACTTGTCTCGTTTTGATGTAGGAGATGTTACAAATTCGAGGACGAATTTTTTTCAAGAAGGGGAAGATGATCACATTATGCCTACGCCTTCAAGACCGTTCACTAGGAGTCAAGCCAAGGACCTTCAAATTATTGGGATGAAATTGATGAAATTGGAAGATTTGATTGATCTTTAAAAAAGCCTAATAGTCTTTAATTTCATCCAAATGGTATTCAAGTATGGTGGCCCAAGTTCAAGTGAAGAGACCCAATTACAAGTGGAGATCCCAAACACCTAAGGGTCTTTTTAGTCATTATGTGTCACGACCCGATTTCCCCTCCGAAGGCATCGTGACGGCAAATAGTATCTACGAGTAGGTAAACCTAATTGCTTAAACACATATTAAATAAAACAAAGAAAATAAAGACGAAATAAATGAGTCTACAATGGAACATAGCCACTTGGCGCATACAAAATATAACTTTTCCAAAACCCGGAATATCACTTTAGTCATAAGCTCTGTCTCAAAATATCTCTATACAACGTAAGGAAATTTACATGAAAATATATCTAAGTCCGGAGTGGAAGGTGACTCGAAGGACTATGCGGACGTGGCAGAATTACCTTTCGGTATCCTAGAAGTTGCTGCTCGGACCCCTAGCCGCGAAACTGAGCGCTGGTACCTGGATCTATACACGAAAAATATGTGCAGGAAAGGGCATGAGTACACCACAAATTGGTACCAAGTAAGTGTCAAGACTAACCCCATCTAAGTGGTGGCGAGGTCAGGTTAAGGCTCTATTGGATTTTTATAGTAAAAACAGTGTAAGATCTTAACAGAGAGATATAATAAGCTGAGGCAAATCAGTAGAAACAATGAACTAAAAGGAAATGACAACAGGGAGCCCTCGGCTCAGCACATCATATATCACAGTAACAAGTATGCAATGCAGTACAGGGAGAAATCTCATCCGTAGTCCCAATTTAAATATGCAATGCAGTACAGGGGAAAAGCTTCCGAAATCTCGTCCGTAGTCCCAATTTAAATATGCTATGCAACACAGGGGAAAGCTCACGGAATCTCGTCCGTTGTCCCAATTTAAATATGCAATGCAGTACAGGGGAAAAGCTCCCGAAATCTCGTCTGTACTCCCAATTTAAATATGCAATGCAGTGCAAATACAAGATACAATTTTTTTTATTTAAAACAGTTCAGGAAAAATCACAGGAAAAATATGGATAAAACTACCTAAACATGGTACATAAAGTAATAACTAAGTAAAACAGATAGGCATACTATTTCCTAATCTAAACTGCATAGTCGATACATGAATCAGTGAAATAAGAGTGAAATGATTTAAGTCATGGAGGGAAAAATGGAGTTTTAGCAACAATGGCCCGTGTACGTACTCGTCACCTCACGCATAAGACGCCCAATCAACGTAAAACAGTATTAAAAATAGCCTAGGGGAAGTCCCCAACACAGAGTTAGGCAAGCCATTTATCTCGACTGCGCTACTCAACTCAAAACCACGCTCTTGCCTCGAGTATCCGACTCCGAATGGCCTAAATCTATTCAATTCGATTGCATAATGTAAATATCACTTTAAGGAATCAAAATAGCTAATAAGTTCGAAGCTAATACGCGAATTTAGGAAAATCGCCCAAAAGGTCCCCCAGGCCTACATCTCGGAATCGAGTGAAAGTTACAAATTAGAACACCCATTCACTCACGAACTAACAAGAATCATTAAAAACCGAAGATAAAATCCTATTAAATTCTCGAATTTTTTAATTAGGGAAATTTCTTCCCATTTGCATGATTTTTTTTCACCTAAATCCCTTGATTGCATGGAAGAAAATGCTATAATTTAATGATATACAAAGGGAATAGGGTTAGGAATTGTTATCTATGAAGCTTTTCCTAAAAACTCACTCCAAATCGCCTACACTCGAGCTCCAAATGATTTTTAGAAGTTATGAAATTCAAGCCCTCAAATTTGATATATCTGCCCAGCGATTTCCGCACCTGCGCCCCTTGGACCGTATCTACGGAAGTTCCATCGCAGGTGCGAAAACCCACTAAAAGGCATGGGTCCGCACCTGCGGTCTATTGGCCGTATTTGCGGCTCCGCACCTGCGGAATCTCAACCGCACCTGCGAGACTGGTTGACTTGACCAACTCCGCACCTGCGATCCCCTCTTCCGCATCTGCGTGTCCGCATCTGTGGAAAATCCATCGCAAGTGCGAGACACCAGAACCAATAATGGTTCAGCTGTTTTCCAAGTTCCAAAATCACCCGTTGAGCATCCGAAACATCCCCGAGTCCCCCGGAACCTCAACCAAACTCACCACCCAGTCCTAATACCTTATCCAAACTTAGTCGAGCCTCCAAAACATATCACATAACACCAAAATCACCAATTATACATGGATTCAATCCTAAGAACTTATGAAATTTCCAAAATCTACAACTGGTGCCGAAACACATCAAAACTAGTCCGAATGACCTCAAATTTTACACATAGGTCACAATTGATACAACAGACCTACATCCACTCTCAAAAATCTTTTCCAAGCCCGATCAAAATTTCACCTATCGGTCGAAATCGCCGAAATTCTAACCTTCGCCGTTTCAAGCCTAAATCTACTACACACCTCGAAAACACATTCCGGACATGCTCCTAACTCCAAAATCACCCAACGGAGCTAACGGAGTCGACGAAATCCCATTCCAGACCGTCTTCCCATAGTTCCAACTACGGTCCGATTTCTAAAGCTTAAACTCACATATAAGGATTATGTGTCCCAAAACTCTCCGAATTTCACCACTCAATGTTCCAACAAGTCCAAAAAATAGAAATAGACAAGGGGAAAATAGTTATTAGGGGATCGGGGCGCTAACTCTTAAAGCGACCTACCGGGTCGTTACATTATGTAGACATAACTAGAAAATATTAGGTCACCATTCATTTCCTGAGACTATATTGAATATTGCTATGTATTTTTGTGAACTTGAAGGTAGACTTGTGGTTGCCTTTGAACTAGCCCTAGAATTTGCAAGAGATTTGTCTTCCTCCTGAGGATTCTATTAGTGTAGGTGCTTTGTTGATTGTATTAGGGGTGATTAGAATTTAACTCCAGTTATTACTAATATCTCATATATATTTGTGTCTTGATTTCGTTTCTTTATTTGCTATTCAAGTCCCATTTCTTGTTCTCGCATTTTGGTTATATCAAAAAATCCCTAGAAGAGAGTAAAAGAAAATCTGCTGCAAAGGAAAAGAAGAAAGTGAGTGAACTTGTTGAGGCAATTGAGATTGAGGAGATATACCTAGTCCTTCATGATAAAGACAAGGAAGAGGAGGTTGAGTTTGTGAATCCAAAAGCAAAGAAAAGAAAGACCTCCAAAAGGAAGTTTCCTTCAAAGCCTGTTGATGCAGAGCCTTCTGCCTTGGCAAAAAGAACCAGGTCTGCCAGAAAATCTAGAAAAGTGCAAGTAGTGGAAGAAGAAGAAAGTGAAGAAGAAGACGAAACTGATGAGGAACAGGACAAAATGGTGAAGTTTGGCAAGAGAACAATCTTGAAAGGTAGACTCCCCAGGTACTTGGAAGAGGAAGGAATGGTGATGCTGCTGGAGAAGCTAGAACTTCAGGGTTGGAAGGACATGGTCCTACATATGGAAGGAAGACTAGCCTCAGCATAAATTGTGAAGTTTATGGTTAACTGTGAAATCAAGAATGGCAGAGTCACTAGTGTTGTGAAAGGCGTGACTGTGAGTTTTGATGCCAAGGAACTAGGAGAAATTCTAGGGGTACCTGCTGCAGGGTACAATGACTACAAGAAGCTGAAATGGTCAAGCCTGGAAAACCTCCCCACCCTCTGTCCATTACAAGAAATTTGCTTACAGTGACTTAAAACTACAGCCCAAGGCTGTGTACAAAAGTGAGATGAAGCTTGCCCACTAGTTTCTTTTTGAATTTGTCAACAAGGTTGTTCTGCCTAGACAGGAGAGAAGTCACATTGCAACTTTCATGGACCTGATCCTTATGGAGTGCGTGGATAGTGGGAGGCAGAGCAACTAGCCAGGGTTTATCATCCAGCTCCTTGATAGAGTACTCACTGGAACCAAAACTCATGCCATACCAAAAGGATTCATTCTCACAGTTGTGCTTGATCACTTCAATTTTCCCCTCAAGAAATGGGATGTTAGCACAAGCAAAGATCACTTTGGGACCAACACCTTGACTGCATGTGACTATGAAGTCCATGATGTTCCCAAAGAACCTAGTTCATCCAAGAGTGTGCCTATGAACAATAAATGAGAGCCTTGGTGCAGGAAAGTGGGACTAAGGATGCTGAGATTCAGAGGCTGAAGAAGAGGCTGGCAGAAGTAGAAACTAAGAAGGATGCTCTCAGGACTAAGCTTGCAAAGGAAAAGGAGAAAAATGAAGGCATTCTTCATGACATGTTGAAACTGCTTCAGGCCAGAAACCAAGAACCTGGTCCTTCCCAGTTTTAAACCCTTCCTAGCCTAGTTAGAAACTCAGTGACCCGAATGGGATATTTTTTTTTTGTTTTTTTGCTCATGGTGCAGTATTTTCATTTCCTTCTATGCTTTGTGGATGATTCTTATCAATGATAATCAACTGTTTTTTCTCTAATTGTATGTTGATGTTTCTTAGATTACTAATATCGTTAGATTGTAAGTGATACTTGACTTCATGATTGCATTTGATGTAGCTTAAATGGGCATGAGTAAGATCTGATAAAATCTAGCTATCTAACATAATTATGCAACTTTTCGATGATGCTGGGGAAGGTAGTTATGCGTTTTACTTGGACTGCGATGTTTATAACCTAATGAACCTAGTCCTTGATGATTTGTAACTTAAAATGGATAGTATTCCAACATTGTACTGATGTTGAGCTGAGTTGAAACATGTTTCATGCTTATGAAAAGCACAGAGTTTGTCATCATAAAAAAAGGGGAATTTGTTGGCCTAAGTAAGTTTTGATGATTGACAAAAGAAACACATGCATGAACCATGTCCATACACAGTATACACATGGCATGGACAGATTCAAGCATAAGGCATGCACGTGAAAGAGATAAGCATAAGTGGTTAAATCTGATATCTCCTGAACAAAAAGGTTGCATAATTGATAAGGAATATGACTCCTTTCTTGAAGAGAACCCTATCCTAGATAAGGAGGAGTTAGAAGTTAAAAATAACTAGAACTATTCAACCATGGAAGAGTATAGCATTAAAACTCTAGTTAATCCCTGATGCGAGACTAGAATTCATAGTTTAACATGTTATATGCCTTACAGTTTATGCGCATT